>CAJNOI010000028.1:0-18471 GCA_905250115.1 Adineta steineri
TTCAGAAAAAAAAGCAATGGTCATCTCTTTACACATTTAACTCTACTACTTAAAAATGCATTCGGGCGATTTCACATATGATAGAATCAATGATTACTCTTATGTCTGTGTTGATCAGATGCATTCGAGCAATCATCAAAGCTAGTCTAATCAGCATAGATTTCTACTCCTATTTTTTCTTCTTCTTCTTCTAGCTAAATATGGGTAGGATACAAACATAACAATATTTATCTTCTAAGAGAATTTTTACATGCAATTTACATTCAATCAATCATGCATCAATAAATTAACGAAAAACACAATCACCAAGACATTGACAATATAATACATACAGTAGACTTGATTAGTGGTATGCGTTAATGTCTGATGCAAGGAAGGGAGAAATTTCCATCACCGGGTATTAGTTAAATTAGTTTAGAAGTGATCTATAACAAGCAGAGAAGGAGAGATGAAAAATTAATGCAGACAAACTTGATATTATTCAATTGTCATACGTTATCGATATTTATTTTATTTTTTATTCTTTTCATCTATATCGAAATGTTGTTTTTTTTTGTGTATGACAAATAAAAGTAAAACAACAATGCAAAAAAAAAATATCTTTTTCTTTTTTTTTTTAGAGCTGATAACCATATTTTTGAAGTACGGCAAGATGTTTAGCAACTTGTGGTTTTGAAGCTAATTTTTGTTTGGCACTTGTTTTAAGTTTCTTTAATTCACGTTCTCGTAAATAATAATGTTTTGCCTTAATTTTTCGTTTCTTTTCTAATGTGGCAACAACGGTTTGATATTGCCAGCCAACTTCAGTTGATAAACGACCGAGTTCAGTAAAACGACGACGTGGTTTTAATCGTAATGTACGTAAAGCACTTGGAACAATCATACGTTTCTTTTTATCATATGGTGTTGGAATGCCTTCAAATGCACGTAAACGATGTAATGCTGCTTTACCACGTTCAGTTTTATGTGGTACCATACCACGTACAATACGTGTAAAGATTTTTGATGGTGCACGGAAATGAAATGGACCACGTGATGGATTGATGTTACAACGTTTACGAAGAAATTCCAAATATTTAAGTTTATTACGATAAAATGATCCACTTATATTAAGACCTTCACATCGTACAACGACAACATTGTGACCTTGTAGAATTGTTTTAGCTATTGTTGCTGCCAAACGACCAATTAAATGGCCACGACCATCAATTAATATGGATTGAGAACGAAAGCCAACTGTTTGCAACTAAAAGGAATACATAAAAGTTTAGAATAATAGAAACAAATGAATTTCTTTTTTCTATAATGAACTTACAGCTTTTGTGCGTGCTTGGGCCGTTTTTGGCATATTTGATTTATTTTAGTTGATCGAAAACGAGATCTAAAAGAATATATACATATATATGTATGATCATATTTCAAACGAAGTTATATCTATACAAATACTAAATTCATTTAAGAAAATAAATGAAATAGACTAATTCTTAAATCATATGATTTTGAAAAAAAGAAACGTCCTCAAATCTTTCTTATTCTAACGAACATCTATTTTTCTCATCATCATTTAGAAAAAAAAAGTAAACAAAAATAAGAAAACAACATCCATTCTTCTATTTATTTGATTGATCCATTTTCCACCAAACAAAATAATTCGTCATTGTATAAAATGTTGTTTTCATCGAGATAATTTTCTATTTAATACTAATTAAATATTCTATAATGAAATTTTTTTAAATTAAATTTTCTTAAAAAAATTATTTTTCTTATTTCGAAAAAAATCTTTTCTTTCTCTTCTATAGTTTTTTTTTTCGATTGATTTCGAGTGACCCCTATTTAAACCAATAAAATAATATTTCTCTTTTTGTCTTGTCTCTCTCTTTCCGATAGAAGACAAATCAGTTGTTAAATTTCCATTTCTATGTTATTACGACTGACTTTTTTTATATAAGAAATCAGTTTTTTTATTGAAAAATGCCTGTTTTTATTTATTAACTATATATTAGACATTAAATAAATTGATCATTATCAGTCAGATGATATAAATGGTAATAGTAGCCTTGATTGTCAAAAGAAAAACTTCTATATTTTTATTTTCTTTAGATTTTTATGGATGATTGTATGCAAATAGAAATTTATTTTTTTCTCCAACATAATATTTCTATGGTGATTAACTGGAAATTTACAATGAATAAATCAATTACGATATAATCTACTTGTTCATGTAAATAAAATCTTTAGTGAAAAATAAAAAGATAACAATCTTATGTTATTCAAGATTCAATAATATGTTGTTTTCGTTATTTATATATATGAAATAAATAACTTATATTTTTTTTTGTCGAAATAAAATATATTAAATGGTATGTATTTGTAACAAACTAATTTTTCTATTAATTTATTTTTCTTTTTTTTCCCATTAGGAATTTTTATTAATGATCGACAATGGAAAATGTTATTTAATGAATAATTATATATATAGATGTATTTATAAGAAATAAATTTTCATTTCTCTTGTTGTTTTATTTAAGACTGATATAAAAACAAAAATATTGTTTTTTTTGTTGTTGATATTTTTTAGATAACCTATCGATCTCCATCGTGTCTCAATATGAATAATGAACGATGAGTAATATAAATGGTTTTCACCCGCCGTCAGCATCGATGGCGTATAATGGACAAAATGGTTTGTTAAGAAAAATTTTTACTTTAAACGATCAGAATTATCTTGACAATTTTTCCCAGAACAAAACTTCGATGAATTCTAATAGTGACAGTAGTATATAACCAGAAATAGATTTCTCATGATAAACTTAACGATATAATTATCAACGGATGTCTTTCAATATTTAAAAAATTTGTAGACTATTACTAATAAGAAACTTTAGAGTTAAATTGATCATTTATATAATTAATTCTATTTATATATACAAATATTTCTTTTATATTTTCTAGAAACTTCGAAACGTTTGCCAAGTACAAGTAGTACAAGTAGTACCAGTAGTAATAGTACAACAGCAACAAATAAACGTTTAAAAGCAAAAATAGTTTCATCAACGGTTAATGAGACACGAATAATGAAAAGGCATAAAAATAAAAAACCAAAAACAACATCAACAACGACAAATGAAACAAATAGAAAACGTCTTAATCATAATGATTCAAATAATAATTCAACAAAAAAAGTTAAACAATCATCTCATTCTCGACATCTTTTTACACATCCTATTATACATAATCATCAAAAAAAATCTTCATCTCAAACAGAAAACATTCCATCAGCAACAACTAAAGCAGACCAACAACAACATCACCACCACCACCATCATCATCATCACCATCATCACAATCACAATCCTAATGTTATTAATAATGATCATTGTGATTCATGTGGAGAATTATATGGTGAAATGATTTCATGTGATACATGCCCGGCAACATTTCATCTTCTATGTGCTAATCCACCATTATCAAGAGAAGATGTTCCAAAAGGTTCTTATTTTTGTGAAAATTGTCGAGCTAAAACAGCAGAAGAAGAATCAATAAATAAAGATAAACAAACCAAAACTATTTTACAAACACAAAAATCATTTACATTTGATCCAAAAAATAAATTAAATATAAATGGATTTAAAAAACATTCACAACGACAATCAACATTAGAACAGATTAAATTACCAACAGGTAACAAAATTAATTTAATAATCGAAACTTATCATATCTTAGTTATTATAAAATAATCATCTAGAACATATGTCGAACATGCTTGTGAAAAAACTTTCGAAGTCAACAAGTTCTACCGGAAATAAGCCTAGACTTCTCATGACTGATATCAGTAGTGACTTTATTTTTAGATGATCATAGCTTTTTATTTAAATACTCATTGATAAAAAATTTTCTGAAAATTATTTCTTTTTTATTTTTAGCATCTAATGGTCGATCATTAGTACAACCATCTGGCGAGATTAAATTTCGTGCAACAAATAGTACAACTAAAAGCAAATTATCAACATCATCAACGAATCTCAAACGAAAACGAATTGATTCATCCTTTTCTCCACCATCAACAATAAATTCTAATAATAATAATGTCCATGCTGTAAAAATTCCTACTACACAAATTGAAGCCTTACGTCGTTTATTACTTTCATGTCGACCAGAAGAATTTCGTGGTCCATCATTACCATTTGATGATCCAAATTATAATCGAGAGAATAATATTCAAAAAGATTCTTTATCGTGGCAAAAATATTGTTTTATATGTCGAAAATCTTCATCAAATCATATTCCATCAATAAATTGTGATTATTGTCCATTAACATATCATTTAGATTGTTTAACACCACCAATGACATCACTACCATCATCAACAGATAAATGGATGTGTCCAAATCATATCGAACCAATATTAGATCGTTATTTATTAAAAAAAAAATAAATTTTCTACAAGTGAACGAGTTAAAATTTATCAACAATATTCACAAATAGAACATAATTCAATTATACAAGATTTTAAACATATGAGACAAAGAAAATCTCATCTTTTATCAAAATCAATCGATAATCATAGATTAGAACGGATTGATATAAGTCATATACCAAAAGTTATTGAAGAATTTTATATGAATGCAAATACAAAATCTAAACAGATCTGTTTTAATGATATTGATAATATAAAAGAAGAAGAAGAAGAAGAAGAAGAAAAATGTGTACAGGTAAACTTGTTTAATTCATTAAATAAAATATATATTTTAAATATAAATCACGGTGATTAAATTATTTAGGAGATATAGTTATAAATATCTTTTTTCTTCTTAATGTGTCGGGCATGTGCATCTGAGTAATGAAGTTATATATTATCAACTCGAAACAGATGTTTTTTAATAACGACTGAAAACGTCATTGAGTATAAATTACATATATACTAGAGATCGGCATCGGTTCTAAAAACATTTTCCGGAACCGTTCAAAGAGATATGTGTAACTACCTGGCTTTTAATGCTATTAATTTATTCGACAGTACATCTTGTAGAGCGTCGTTTTGTATCTAAACTAATATATGTAAAAATATAAAATAACCTTTTGTGTTCGAAATTTTTGCATTACAGCATTCGGTTCTTAACTTGGAACCGGCCGAAATCGAATGCTGTAATGCAAAAATTTCGAACACAAATGGTTATTTTATATTTCTAGATATTTTAGTTCAGAGACAAAACGACGCTCTACAAAATGTACTGTCGAATAATTTAATAGCATTAAAAGCCAGGTAGTTACACATATTTCTTTGAACAGTTCCGGAAAATGTTTTTGGAATCGATGCCAATCTCTAATATATACTTAAGAGTTCTTCTTGTAGACAATGTCTAATTAAACTCAGCTATTGTTATTTTACTATCGTAGAAAAATAAGACCTTAGATAAGAATAAATTCATTTTTTTTTGTCATTCTATTTCAGACCACCACTTCTCCTGATGAATCTTCATCTGTATATGATCCATGTGTATGGGATGTATTGCAAGCAATATTAAATGAAACTATTGATGGTCAAACATATGAATATTCATCAAGAATTGATTCTTCATTATCAATTGAGAATGATAAAATAACAAGAGTAATACAAAATCAAGAATCTAATGTACTTGATACAATTGATATTTTATTAAATGCATTGAACACACCAAATTATTCAATAGAACCCAATAAGACAAATAATAATGGTCTTGCAGTTCTTGTTGCTGCAGCTGATTCATGTTCGAAGGATGAAAATTCTTCGTTAGTAACGAAACAAAATCCGTAAATAATTTTTAAAAACAAAAAATTAATATTTAAAAACTTTTTTTTTTCGTAGGACTTCATTAACAAATTCTCTCTCACTTTTAATTGATCTTTCACAATTTCGTTTATCTCATGCAGCACTTATTCATATACGTTCTAAACATGTAATTTATATTCGTAAACAAGTTATTTGGTTTGGCTCATCAATATCAAATGATATATGTTTAAAAAATTTTAATAATCAACAAACATGTCAATATGTTACGGAAAAACATGCATGCTTATATTATGATCGTAAACGAAATTTATTTGAATTATTAAATTATAGTGAATATGGTACAATTGTAAATGGTTTTCGATATGGTTTAGGAAATATATCGGATGATGAAAGTGGTGATGATGATGATGATGGAAATGATGAAAAGAAAAATGAGAATGAAAATTTACAAAAATGTTTTTGTTTAACAATACCATCATATCATTCAGCATGGGATGGACCTGCCCAACTAGAACAAGGAACAGTAGTCCAAATTGGTTGTCATGAATTTCTCTTTTACCGGCATGTTGTCCGATAGTACAAACAAAAAAAAAGGAATTCATCGTTTTTTTTTGTTTGTTTACTCTTTTGTATATAGTTTGTTTGTGAGTTTGGGCTGTTCAAAAAAGAAAACAAAAATCAATGTTGATGATGAAGATTTAAAAAAAACTACCAACACAGATGCGCTTGTATTCTCTCTTTTCTTATTTTCGATTATCCTCTGTTTTGCTCCTGTTATCCATTTCATTATATATACATATATATATATACATATAGCTTAGTGCCCGAGATCGACATTTGTTCTCATTGTCTATTTTTGTGTGTATGTTATACTTTTTTTTTCTCTCTTTCTTTATATCATGTGTATAAGTAAAGAACTATGCGCGACTTATCCTATAAACATAATAAGATGTTTTCTTTTTAATATGAAAAAAAAAATCTATCATTCGTTAAGATAACAAATAATTTAATATGTTTAATTATAAAAAGATATTCAATTGATACAACAAAAATACAGCATCTATATCAATTAAAGATCAAATCAAAGGCATTATGAATAATATTTTTTCACTTACAAAATACTGTAGTATTGCTACGAGAATTTCTTATATCTTTTAACAATAAACTATAGTTATAAACTTTATTTAGTCTTTGCATTGCAGCTGTACTTTGTCTTAAAAATAGAATGATATTCTAAGTATACATCTGAAGGAAAAATTACTTTGTTATGAACTTGTCTCTAAGGTTTTCAAAACTAATCGTATCAAGTGTATTATTACAAAGAAACAGACACTAATCAATCTATAATTAACAAAAGAAGGAAAACTCTATCTTTTGTATCGAAACTCGAAATAATGGCTGATAAAATGAGATTTAATCAACAAAAATAGGTTGCATTTTATCATTGCTTATAATACTCATGGACTCAATATGCCTTTGGCGTAAATTGTCCATACGATGTCAAATGATATAACTAACATAGGCGAAGAAAAGTATCAAATGCAATTGAACAACGATAAGATTTGACCTTCGACTCGTATAGTATAGTGATCATGTTCAAGGCATTCAGTCGAGATCGATCAAGGCATTTCTCTGAACACTCATATATATATATACATCATTCTAAGCAACTTGACATAAGAACATAATTATTTTGTTCCAATTATTACACTTACATTATTCTTTATTTATTAACAATAACTTACAACATACTTAGCTTGTTTTTTATCTCTTATATATTGTTTCAATTTTCTCATCATCCATAGAAATCAAAGACAAAAACAACGATATATTCATACAAAATAAAACAATATAGTAAGTTATGTACTCAAAACAATATTGTCTATCATTCTAATAACACTTGTTTCATCTAAAGATTCTTCTATAATCCAGGGTCAATCACATTTAACTTTAATCTATGAGACTCATAATTCCATTCATCATCTTTGTATGTAAACATTCAATAGTGAGAGAATAATAGCAGATAAAGAATTAATTTTTTTTTCTACAAAAAAAACTGACCATACGGCACCTTTTCCTCTTCGCACCTCAGCATGATTTTCCATAAAGTGACAAGATACGTAATAAGAGTCGATCCACGTGTATACCATTGAAAAAGGCGTAGCCAAGTAGTGTAACACACACTTTATTATTGTGATAAGAAAATATTTTTTTTCTTTACAAACTGGCAAAAGTGGATAGGCAAGCATTGAGTAAAAATCTTAATAAGCGTGAAGTGAAGTCTTGCCGTTTCAAAACAAAAAAGATTCCAGCTGTGAATTTACCTAAATGATCTGTCTACACGAGCTTGAATAATATGTATACGTCTCACTTAAACAATAGGCGAGAGAAGTCAGTAGTTTTCTTTTTTTTTTTACTGTATAAAGTCTGATTGAATGCAGGTGTAGCATGCTATGACTACTACTATTTCCTATATCCGAATGTTCATCCATTGTGTGTATATTGATGAGTAGTGGACAGAAGGCATCGCGTGTATGTCTAAAGAACGACAAAATTTGGCTAGACATACTACTACTACTCAAGTGTGAGAACAATGATGATCACGCTTATTCAAGAAGAGAATATGTTGTTCACAATCTAATTGTTTTCCATTCGGATATAAATTGCGGAAGAGAGAAGAAGGAGGAGAAGTAATCATTTAAGACTTTTTATTATTAATTTTCTTTTTTTATAATGTATTTATTAAAATTGTTTGTATTGTCAAAATGACAATAATCATTCAAGTAGTCGCGATTTTAAGACGTTGTTTTTTTGATGATATATATATATTCGTTTGTAGTCATTCTTTGTTCTTTTCTATGAATGTCAAGTGTCTCTTTGTTAACCGAAAACTTTTTTTTCTCATTTTTGACATTTGACCAGAACACTCCTCAATCACTAATCTCTTTTCTTTTCTCTTGAATTTACACGACTAATTACACAATAACTGACAAATAAATCCAAAGGTGTCGTTTTGATATTATCGATCAAAGAAATATATACGTATACAAATACAAGCATTCAATAACAATATATCTCGCAATACAATCAAATGAGTGAGATTCTTTGTACTAGAAACTCAAAATGGAGAATATTCAATCTCGAAATTTTAAAAATTTTAAATATTCGTCTTAGAATCGTTGATAGAAAGAAAGTATTGATTTTTTCGGATATGTGATGTAACGAACATTCTGATTGTTTTAAAAAAATTTATCCGATACTAATTAATACAAATGATTTTTGTCAGTTCTTCAATTAGATAAACGTTTCATTTTTTTTCCTTTCCTGTCAATTAATTTTCTCTACTTCGTTCTTTTCTTTCCTTCGCTCTCTCCATCTCCCTCTCTCTCTCTTTCCCTTTTCGTTTCTCTCCTTCTTCCACGATCATTCGTTTCTCATTTTCATTTCAATCAATATATTCATATTTTTAACAGCATGACAACAAAAACGACAATTACTCTATCACCAATAAAACGCTGTCATGGATCACCTAATTTAAAAAAACGTCGATTAACATCTTTATCTATACATCGTAAACAACAAATGAATTTAATATTACCTATTCCAACAATAAATTCATCATCAACAATTCTTACAGTTAGTTGTGACAAGCAAATAATGCCGTCAATACAGTTACCTGATCTTATAAATGATATAGTCATTGAACAACAACAACGACGAGAAATGATCGTTAATATTGCAACTATATTACGAAAAGTTGGTGATCAAGTAGATGAACAATTACAGGTAATGATCTTCAAAAATAAATATTTATCAATAAATTCTCATTCATATGGAACTTTTTATTTAGATAAACAATAGTTCATCATTATCAATTGATCACATATTTAACCAACGAACCATTACGTTTGTTCATTGTTTATCTTGTATACTTCGTTTTTTCTTGTAATTTTCAAATTCAATTTGTTTTATTCTGTGGACCGGTTAATATGGTGCTATCTATAGCCCTTCCATGTACATATATACATTACTTATGCGTTCTTCTACTATTTATTTTTCAATATAATATTTAAATATACATTAATCTATTTCATTTGTTTGATTTTTATTCATTAATGAAATAAACATTTTGTTTTCATTGATTAAGTCAAGATTTTGTTAAATACGGAAATATGATTTATCACCTTTTTTTTTGCGATTTAAGGAATTTTAATTCGATCAACAACTATGTACATACATACTTATAGTGATTGACTTATCACTTTTTTTCGATTGACACGCGAACATATTTATTTTGTTCAAATGTGTCAAGTACGAAATGATTATTCATATTGATTAGGTCATTGGATATATATGGTCAAGTAGTGATCATCAACACCTTTTCATTTGTCTACGAAAGCAGACAACTATCCATAAAAATGTCATGGATTCCGCTGCTTTGTATTTCTTTTGTAAAGTGAGACACTTGAATTCCTCCGGATGAGATACAACTATGATCAAGATTATTACCGCCATTCTATTTGATCAACAATCGATAAGTGTCATATATTCAATGTCATATCAATTTCAATGCAGTCAATTGCACATATACTTCATTTATTTTCTATGGTAGCAATAATAGTTGATTTCCCGTCGTCTTCTTTTTTGTTTAGTATTTTTTTCTGTTGTCTGTGTTGATATGCCAGGATTGTTTTGATCTTTTTTCTTTTCATCTACGTCTATAAAAGGAAATTGAAAGTGGCACGTGTGGTTCAAATTTCAAAACTTTTGTTTTCTAGATATATGTCAATAAAGGTTAATAGATAGATAATGATATGTTGTATTGTCTGTATAATAGAAAAATATCTTTTCGATTTCGAAGACAAAAAATAAACTCTTGTAAAAATTTTATTGATATTTTAATCAACAATTACATCAGTGTTGTCGTCTGTTGTTATTTGATATTATTTTAATTACACGATTACTTGATAAGTAATTCATTTTCGAAAATTGATCTTTTTCTTTTCCCTATTGTTCATATAAGACCTATATGTATAATTAATAAAGTGTTATTCGATTTGTTATAGATGCCTTGCGGCATTCATCTATGCAGGTGATATATTTGTCTATTCGTTAAATCATTAGAAAAACAAGCTTGTATCATTGTCAATGGATTTCATATCTTATCGCATACTATGAGAATAATACATGTATGTATATATATAGCAGACGTATCAAGTTGATCATCTGATTACCTCATATATGTGAGTGGTCAATTAAAAATTTAACTTTCATACAAGATTTAGGTGTTAAATATCATGCTGTGATCGAGAAGTAGAGAATGATTGTTTCTCCATGTGATTCTTATGCACCTGTATGTTTATGGTAAATTCAACTATTCTTCATATATTTACTTTTATTGTGGTTTTTTTTGTCTATCTCAATTGAGAAAATGAACGCCGGATGTTGACGATAAAATCTAATGAAGTGGGCATAAGTAAGCGAGAGAGAGAGAGAGAGAAAGACAATAAGCTGAATGACAAATGAGTTATGCGTGTGCTATAGTATGTTTGTTGATTATTCTATATATATCGTTCTATTCAAGAATGTTTGCACGATTGAAATAAAATAGACAGACAACTTGAGAATTGTTTTTTGACTTATGTGTGTACTTATCGAGTTAGATACACAATTTATGTTTGTCAAAAATAGATTTTCTTATCATTAAAAATGATGAATAGTAATTATCTCTAGGAGATTGTTGATTTACATAGTTAAATGAATGTTTTTATAAGAATTTTTTCTTTAAATTTTCGAATCCATACTGAAAAGCTATATAAATATTGAAAGTAATGTGTGTTTTAGAAAGTATAGAAATATATCAATAAGTAAATATATGTGACATTAAATAAATAAATAGATTTTCTCATAAATGTGTATATACAATAACTTCAAAAGATTATTGAATGTAAACAATCATATATCTAGATATTTTTTTTTTGACATACACGACATATATAAGAGAATTAATCTTAAAAAATTGTTAATATGTTTTTTTTCTTCTGTCGTGTTAAAATCACTGTTATTTAAGTTGACCATTTGAAAACGTAATTATCAATTGAGTAAGTTTTCTCCTATAGAATTAAGATTATCAATCTTTTAGAAAAACATTGATAAAGTCATTGTAGTTATTCTGATCTTAATCAATTAGCAAATATTGATGAAACAAGCATTATATTCAATACTTTTTATACTGAAGAAAAATATTATGAAGGATATTTCTACTTTAAATAATCAATATGAAAAATTTTTCTTTTAGACTGATCAAATATGTTTCTCATATTTCACACAGATTTTATGATGAATCTATTACTTTAAATTCATATTTTCAATGTCATAAACTGTTATGTAATCATCATCTGTATATTTAAAAAAGCTTCATTTTCGTAAAATTTCATCGATTATAATTTTTTTTATAGATAAACATTAATCATAAAATAAATGGAAATTTGTTTTTACTCGATGAGTCTACCAGTACAAGCATTACTATGGTAAGATTCTTTTTCAGTTGCAATCGAGATTGTGAACCATTATGTTTCACGCACTTTTCCTGATTTCTTTTGATGAAAATTTTACTGTTTGACATGATATTGGTAATAAAATGACATATTATAAATAGCTTACTGATTGTTGAACGATGAATAGAAGTATTTTTGATAAGATCTAACCGAACTCGTAATTCCCATTAGATTAAAGAGGTAGAATATATGAGATCGAGAATAATTTCACGCGTTAATATTACACTATTCTTTAGAAAATATTTAACTATTTTTTCAGCTAAACTTAGCGTGCATGTACCTAGAAAACTCGATATTTCTGAAGAAAATGAATTTTTTCGAGTTCTGTTTATTGTCAATAGATGGGACCTGATCGATTTAAATACACAAATATATTTTTCTTGTAAACAATGTGTTTACTTTGTCATTTATTTATTTAATATATCATAATCATCTTTGATAAACGATACTGAATAACATAAATATTATAATCTTTCGTTCTTCCAGACATATAAATGACGCATTAAGTGATCAGTAGCAACATAAAATAAGAAAAAGAAAATGAGATTCATCAAATATTCAGTTCTAAAGTATTAATTCAAGCAGTTTCTCTTGATGTTCAGATGAATAAGCAAGTAATTGAATTAATTATGCTACTTTTCTATACTAATCTGTTGCTTCTCCCGCGATGAAAATTATACAGCTATTTTCAGAATCTTCATAATTTATAATCAATTTATTTACTCTATTCTATGCTTAACTATCCTTTACAATTGTCAGCCAGCAAAATTAGCTCATTATCTAATAAATCAATAAAATCTAATTTTATTTTTCTAGTTATTAAAATATCTATAGTAATCAATATCATAAATCACTCTGCAATACTACAGAGATTAATATATGTTGAAAAAAAATCAAACTTTTAAATCAATGGAATTTATCCACTTAAATGTAGAATATAGTCCAAAAAAAAGGATAAAATTCATTTTGATTTTCGTATGACTAAATGGATACGTTCTTCAATTTGTTTTATCGCCTGACGTCCAACACGACCATTAAACTCATCAGTTTCATCATGAACTTCGAGAAGTTCAATTGAACATTCATTTCCTATAAATTAATAAATAGAATACTAGATTAGATATAAATTTTTTCTTTTACATACCAAATAAATTATTCACATTATCATCACTAAGAATATGAGGTGGAGCTACAAGAAAATATTTTGTAATATATCATTCTTAGAAAATATTTTGATAAAATACTAACGAGTATAATCTGGATCATTGTAGTTTATAGCTACCAGAAATAATTGAGTTTGCTCACGTGTCATCATTCGTAATAGACAATCTCGATATCTATAACAATAGATGGTAAATAAAAGAACAATTTGTCGATTCTTACGGTTCACGATCTAATGGATTAATAGCTACAAGTCCACCACGATCCCATATATAGTCAATAGACGGTAGAGTTCTAAAAATATTATCGATGGTAAAAATCAAAGAAATATCAATAGAATATTACTTGTTAAAAGAACAAAAATCAGTACAATATATAGTTATAGGACGATCAGTACCCTTTACCAATAAGTTATTAGTAAATATGTTAATTGATTATTTGAATTTACCTTATAAATTTGACATTGATTACTTTCATCATTTTCAATTTCATAGGAAATATTATTTTCATTAAAAAATGCGTTTATAGCAGTTTGCGAACCTTCAATACCAATAACACGATGGCCATTATCTAGTACGGCTATCATATCCAATGTTTTGCCACATAAAGGAAAGACGACACATAATTGTTTTTGTTCTGATGAAGTCAATTTGGGAATTAAATATGACTGAAATAGTCTTTTAAGTAATAGAAATAGAATGAATTAGATAGCATATAAGAAAATGAATATATAATATTAACTTGCTAATAATCTTTCGATGGAATCCAATTTTATTATTTTGCCATGAATCAAGCCAATAATTCAAATTGGTATCATTGGCTGGTTGAGTTTGCTCTTTGTCTGATGATGATTCACTCATCTGATAAAGTAAGTTATTTTTTCAAATCTGTAAAGGTTATAGTACAAGTAGAAAAAAATGTTTCTTATTATAACAAATAATATTATTTTATATATTCTCCTTTATTAAGAAAATATCTTCAGTATATAAATTTATTTTACATCATAAATAAGCACTAAAACTATTAATAGAATTTATATTTTTTAAACTTTGTAGTATAGTTTTTCTTTCATCATTTTTTTCTTTTTTCTTTTAGTGTGAACATACGCAAGAGTCAGCAAGACGGAAAGAGAAATATCTACATTATAGAGTCATGCATGCCTAACACACAAAATCGTCCTTTTTTCTTCTGCTTAGCGTTTTTTTGACATCAAAAATCGAACTGAGTCATCAAGGATATATGCATGCATACACCATACAACAGAAGTATTCGTCATTATACCATTATAGCAGTAGATTGCTTCACTCGTTCTGTTTATGTATGTATGTATATATATAAAGCAGTAGAATAACCAATTCTGCTAGTCGTCATTTCTTGTTTTGTTGTTTCTGAAGTAAGAAAGAAAGAAAGAAAGAAATCATTACGCGGAATACAAAAAATAAAGAAAGGTTTATTACAATTATTATATTGCTTGATGCTATAACATTCTTTTATAAATATAACGATAGATAGCGTACATTCACTCTAGATCATTAGTTTGTCTTAGTCATTCTCTCTATAGATTAAAAAAAGCTGCTGCGATATGTGCGTTTTTTTTTTTCATCCGTATCTTTCTTTTTTTTTTACATTTCTTTCTATTTATCGAGAAGAGGAAAGAAATAGATAAAGTGGATAGAGACCACTAGCAAGCCAAAATAAACTTTGGCCTTTTTTTTTCTTCTCTTTATCATTCTTCCATTTAATGAGACACACGCGGGAGAAAGATGACGGCTATTTTTATAAGAGAAGTCAAGGCCAAATGATCATCTTATATTTACATTACCTCGTAATAAGGTTTTTCTTTTTTTGTGTCACTTTTTTTGTTTTTTAGTACATAGTTCACTTCAGATAATTATTATAATAGACACAGCGACATATATATTCATTCGTCGTTTCTTTTCTCACACTTCTATTATACATCTATATGAAAAACGGAAGGTCAGTAGCAGCTGACTGTTACTTGTTGTTTGTTTTTGTTGCTATTACAAGATAACAAGCTGCCAAAATCATCGATCATGTAATTATTCTTTTCTATCTTTTCTATCTTCTTTGTTGTTGTTGCTATTCTTCGATTCGCGTTCATTGTGTATTTTAGATATTCTCTTATATATATACACATATATATCTATATCTATATCATTTCTCCAGGCTAACAAATCGACATCGTTATAAACAGATAGATTAGATGAAATAATGTGCACAGCTGTGTCGTGTGCCAGCCTGAAGAATAGAAAAAGAAATACAAGTTGTTGTTAGGGATACACTTGTGACTAAGATATTTTATTATTATTATTCCTTGAATTTATCATTCTAGATTCTATTTTATTAAGTGAATAAATAAATAAATATATACAATGGCTGATAATAATGAAGAAACAACAGAAGTACATGCCTACAAACCTGATGAACATGGTAAAAAACAAGTTTTTGTTTTAAATGAATAATTATTAAATTTCGTATTCTCTAGGTAATACCGTTGTTATTGAAGGCGAAAAGAATTGGACAAATGATGATGCCACTGAAAGTCATCATCAAAAAGAACAAATAATTATTGATAATGTAGAGGATCCTCTTTCATCTGTAACTCATCGTCTTGAGGATGTTCATGTCACAGTTGAAAATGAGGCAACAACACCTATTGTAGAAGAAACTCGTTAGTTAAAATATTTATATCTCGATTGATATTAATCCTTTATTTTTTGTCTAGACACAGCACCTGTGGAACATAAAAAAAAGAAAAAACATAGCAAAGGTAATTAGATTTTAATATTCTAATAAAAAAAAATGAAAATTATTTAATTAATATTTTAGGTAAAATTCATGAAGAAGTTGCTACAACTAATGATAAATTACATGAAACAAGTGAAAAAACGGAGAAAATCGCTGATCATGCTCATGGTTTGTTTATTGAGTTTTCTTTATTATATTCATAGAAAATTATTTTTCTAGATAAAGCTCATGAAATAAAAGAAGATACAGTTGCTGCTGCACATGTAGCAGAAGAAAAGGCTGAAGATACAGCTCATAAAATTCAAGGTGAATTGACTTATTTTTTTTAATTAAATTAAATTTTTAATCATATTTATATTTGAATTTGTTTTAGATAAGGCTGCTGAAGTGAAACATGATGTCGAAGAAAAAGCATCCGATTTAACACATAGTGCCGAAGGTAGGTCAAGTGCTATTTTTGCGTAGAGTTTTTTCATGCTAGAGATTTTTTAAGAAAAAGCTGCTGAATTAAAACATGACGCTACTGTTGCTGCTCATGACGCTCAAGAGAAAACAAAAGAAATCGCACATAATATGCAAGGTATATTGAGCAGTTTTTTGAATGGACTATTTAAATATTAGAGTATTTATTAAGATAAAGCTACTGAATTAAAACATGATGCTACTGTTGCTGCTCATAATGCTGAAGAAAAAGCATCGGAATTAGCACATAATATGCAAGGTAGATTGAGTAGTTTTTGAATCGATTATTTAAATATTAAAGTATTTGTTAAGATAAAGCTACTGAATTAAAACATGATGCTACTGTTGCTGCTCATGATGCTCAAGAGAAAACAAAAGAAATCGCACATAATATTCAAGGTATAAGCTTTATTAACAATTTTATTGAATGTTGTCTATGAAAACTCTAATTCTTACTAATAGAAAAAACTAACGAAATTGCTGCTAATACAAAAGATGCTATTATAAAAGGTGAAAAAATAGCTGAAGAAAAATTAACTGCTGCTAAAGAGACAATTAAAGGTTGGTGTTTTCGTCTAGACAAATATGTATATAGCTTATTAAATTCTATATAATATTTAGAAAAAACCAATGAAGTCGTTGAAAATGTTCAACACATGGCACATGATGCAAGTGTTAAAGCACAAGAAATAGAAAAATCAGCTGAACATAAATTAGCAGAAGCTGAAAAAATTGGTAAAAACTTTTAAATGAATTTATTTTCTTTGAAATTTTCATTCTTTTTTTTAAATTAAGGTGAACAAAAAATTGAAGAAATAAAAGCATGGTCTAGTGAAAAAGGATCTCAAGCTCTAGCTGAAGCTAGTGAAATACTTGATGCTACACAATCAGCAATTGCTACTGGTGCAGCAGTTGTAACTGAAAAGGTTAAAGAAGGAATAGAAGCCGCATCTGAAGCTGCATCTAATCTCAAAACAACTGCAGGACAATTAGCCGCTGATGCTTCAGAAAAAGCTAGTGCCGCTGCTGATGTTGTTGCTACCAAAGTAGTTGAAGCAAAAGATGCAACAGTCTCAGCTGCACAAACTGCTTCAGCAACAGTACAAGGTAAATAAGTGATTATAAGAAAAAATTTACAAATATCATTTAATAGAAACGACAGGCAATCTCGTCGAGAGCACCAAATCAGTGTTAACGACATCAACCGCTTCACATTCTGCACCTCGAGTTGAAGTTGTTGACAAAAAATCTACTACAACTTCTACTCTGAATACAGACAATGTATCTCAAGAGGTTTATGTAACTAAAACATCGGCAGAAACTGCTTATGGTCCAACTCCAGTTACTGCCGAGCAAACATCACCAAATGCACCTGCAGCAAAATCACCTACTGGTCCAATTACGTCGATTCGTAACTTTTTCAGCAGAATATTTTCGTCGAATAATTCACGTCAAGCACAAAATGCTGAACGACAAAAATCCATTACTACAGAAACGATAGCTGCTCAACCAACTGAAACAATAACAGCAACAACAACAACAACAACTGTTGTTGCATCAAATAATCCATCAACAGCATCTTAAAGCATTTACATTCATGTGCTCTTTTTTTTTATTTCTATGGCTCTTACTTTATTTGTTTTCTTTTTGTTTTGCTTGAGATATACACAATACTGCCAAAACCAGAAAACTTTACCTTTTATTTGTTCAATCTGTGTATAATCATGAGTTTGTCGTTATATTGGAAAAAAA
>CAJNOI010000028.1:18571-43312 GCA_905250115.1 Adineta steineri
AAAAAAAATGTCATAGTTATTGTTCATATTCAATAGAGTCACAAAGTTGGTTGAGACAAGTTAGACTCAATGCCAATGACGTATTGTAATAGAATTAGATTTAATTGATTCGGATTAATGAAATATGTTAAGAACCGATGAAGATATAAGAGGTATTAACTGAAATTGCGATTGATATATATTTTAACAATATGTCAAACAGTTAAATATCAGGATTAATATTTATAACTTCATTTTGTATCCATTCTTCGTAACTTATTGAATAATTTATATTTCTCTTGATGTGAACGTCTGTCAGACAAAAAAAAATCCTGTTTATATCTAATTATTAAGTGTCACATGACATAAAGTACTCCAATAGTCTACTTAAGATTATCTTTAAGAAGTTTTCCATATAAATAAGGATATAGTTCATTCAGTTCTTATCTTACTAAAACAAGTGCGAAGTATTCATTAGCTTTTTCTTGTTAAACTAATTTTCTTTCATAAGTGATATAATAATCGAAGTTCAATGTTAATATCCTACAATTAATGATCTATATCACACATATTTTAATGTGATATATATATATTTTTTGTCTTTTTCCGCTGAAAGTTTTTTTCTTACATCATATAGGATATTGTTGATTAGAAAAAGAATCAAGGTAACCTTATTTTACTCTTATGCACTCTATAATAAATTAGATAGAATATAAAAACGAAGAAGAAAAGAAAACGTCGGTGTTTTATATAAATGTTATTAAAAATTAATCATTGAGAATAATTGAAATCTGAAGCTTTGAAAAAAAAATAGCAAAGTTCTTTTTTGTTTCTATCCAGGGTTCTTATATTTCAAGTATGAAGAAGTAAGCTTCTTGATAAAATCAAATCTCTTGAGAGCTTTTTTTTCGGCATTTCTAGAAAGAATATGTGACATGATGGTTGTCGACGTGAATAAAAGATTTTTTTTTTAAATAGATATAATCGTGTTTTTAGATAATACGTCTATCTTTTCTTTAAACCTTCCGTTGATTTGACATTTCTATGAATTCAAAGTTGTGCTTTTTTTAACTCATATATATATATATAGTTCTTTTTTCTTCTTCTCTTTTTTAACATGTTTCTATCATGTATGCACTCGACCTCGAACGTCATCATCACCATCATATGGCGCACGATCAACCATATTTCGCTCAGTTCTTCTGTTGTAGTTGTTCTGTTTCTCCTTGTTCGTTATAATATATTCTTATTATTATTCTTTCATATAGTATTTTTCACGACAATTACCTACCTCTCAAGGGGTGTATTAAACATTGTAAAAGGAAGGAATAGTGAGTTTGCTTTTTAACCAATATAAAATATTACTTAGAAAAAACTGATAATAATTCCTTAATGAGGCTTTTGCATTTTTTTTTTCTGTTTCTGACATATCTAATTTAAATTGTTAAGCATACAAGACATTCATTTGTCTACAAACGAGTTCCTTATGTTCATGTTTTTTCTCTTCTTCTTCTTCTTCTTCTTCTTTTTTTTGTCTATCCATGTCAAGCCATATGTCGTCGTCCGAACTGCCTTCTAGTTATTTTATCACATATTATTCTTTCAGCTAGGTCAAATTTATTCATTCTTGTTCCTAGAATAATAATTACAAATATGGATGAAAAGAACAGATCAAAAACTGATGTTTTGGAACAAATTTATGTGTACATAAGTTTTTTAATTTATTCCAATGTCCATTTGTATTAATATTTTTCATTTAGACATGATGTTTACAATCGATTGGGTTCAACAACATTAACACAAGATACAACAGTATGGCCAAAAGTTCGAAAATTTCTTAATCGTATATCATTACAACATAAAAATGCTTTAGTTGCTGATGTTGGTATGTTAAAAAATGTTTTTTTTTGATAATTAACAAATATTATTTTTTTCCTATTCAAATATGTAAAGGTTGTGGTAATGGAAAATATGTTAAACTAAAATCAGATTTATTCACAATTGGTTGTGATCGTAGTGATCAATTATGTGAAATAGCTCGAGAAAAATATTCTTATATACCAATTATAATAGCTGACAATCTTCATCTACCATATCGAGATAATTTATTTGATGCTGTACTTTCAGTTGGTGTTATTCATCATTTAGCTACTCATAAACGACGTGTACAAGCTATCCAAGGTAATATTTTTTTTCTTGTTCTTAATTAAGATTTTTATTTTTAGAATGTCTACGAATTTTAAATCCAAATGGTGGTCAGTTATTAATATATACTTGGGCTTTGGAACAAAAACATCGCACAGTAAGTGATTAGAGAAGAAGAAAAATAGTTAATTTCAGAGAGTTTTATTATAGTTTGCTAGTCAAGACGTTCTTATTCCATGTATTAATGATCAAATACGTTCAGGTATGATTATTTTATATGATATGTTTCAATAATTTTATTTCAATCTATTAGATATTGTTCATGATAAAAATTTTCAGTCATCAACATTACTTTCGATGAATGAAAAATTTTCACAAAATATTGAACAAGAATCTTCTAGAGGAACAACATTTTCCATGGTTGATTCTCTACAAAATTTATTTCAACGAATTGTAAAACCATCGTCGTCGTCATCTACTCCATCGACACCAAAATTATCTCATCAAGATCGTTTAACATTTCGTATTCGTCCATTTCCAATGAGTTCATATAATGATGAACAAATTAATACGAATCCATGTAATAAACGTTTTTATCATGTATTTAAACATGGTGAACTTGAAATGCTCATTGAAGAAGCGTCAAAAACTATAGTCGGATCAAGAATAGTCAAATCTTATTATGATCATGGAAATTGGTGTGCTATTGTACAAAAAGATATTGACATCGGTTCACTGTGATTCTTTTTTTATCTAGGAAAAATAAATTTTTTCATCATAATATAAAAATATATATATAAAAGAATACCTTCGCGTATAAGTAGTGACACGGAACAAAGCAGAACATCATGTCTAGAAAAATTAGATGTACCCATTCTTCCATGGTGTAACCTTCATTTTTGTTATTGTCAATTGAAACTACTCACACGTTTTGAAAGGAAAGAAATTTGATGGAAAAAAGATAACTGAGAAGTTAATCAATAATTTATTATCATATGATATATGTCATCGTCTTAATACCACTATTCGATGTGCTTGCTTAGAACATTATCATATAATTTCATTTATGTCTACATGATCTATTTTTTGTAATTATATCGTTTGAAGGATGTCCTTGAAAAAAAACATACGCAACTATTGATCAAAATAACTATATGTAATATAGATAACTAAATTGATGTCATTATGATATTATAGGAAATGAGTTTAAAGTATTCTGTTTTCCGTAAACATTTATAATAGATACTTTAAAAAAAAATGTTGAAGTAAGAAGTGATAATTATACGAAAAAACAAAAGAACTGACAGACGAGTTGAGACTCATTTAAAAAATACAGTGCAAAATTGTTTCAAATATCATTTATTGAAATATTGAACTTTAAAAAGTATGATCAATCGTCCGGATATCCCAATGCTCACTTTTTTTGTACTAGTTGTATTCCGTATATAATAATGAATATTCTTAGTAAAAACAGATACCTTGATTGTTTTTATTCACAACTATTTTACATATGGCCTAATCCTTAGAGACTTCTCTTTCAAATATTATGATGAAGAAATAACACATCTGCTGATACCACTACGAGCACTTTTGTTGGTCTTATCAATATAATTATTTTTTCAATAATTTGTTGCACTATTCGCGTTTTTATTAACATATGATGTGTGAAGACACCAACAGGTTTTTGATCCAAATTAGTTTCAAAAATGAAGTGAACTGCCTGCGATAAACGAAATTATTCTCTTACATCTTTAATAAATGATGGTCTCTACTAAAGTTGATCAGTGCGGAAAATATTTAGTGGTTTTTGAATCATAAGAGGCTACTCGAGCATATGTACATTTAAAATTTTTAACAATATCCGAAAAATTAGATAGTATTGCTGAAGTTCTTGAGACTCACCCCCACCCACACCCTCAAGATGCCTGACATCATTCTCATCTCATACAAATATGAATTCATTTTTTAGGTAAATCATTACATAATGTTAATATTAGTAACGCATCTCAGACAGATTATTGTCTTTGATAGTTTTATAATGGAAGGCAGTGCGAGTTTTTTTCTTCATTTTCATAAGACATTTGCCAATGGGTGATGAATGTAAGAACTCTGTCCAGTATACCGGTGATAAATAAATATATAGATAAAATGTTATTATAAATGGAAGAGTTTGTAGGATAACAAATACTATAGCTAAACGTGCGGCAAGTGATGTATAAGCCATTGAACAGGTCATAATAAAATCCATTATAGTACTAGGTAACTGACTAAGAGTTTGAACTAAGTACGGTATGAAAAAATCTCTATGTTTA
Organism: Adineta steineri; assembly: GCA_905250115.1. Classification (NCBI taxonomy): domain Eukaryota; kingdom Metazoa; phylum Rotifera; class Eurotatoria; order Adinetida; family Adinetidae; genus Adineta; species Adineta steineri. The sequence continues at coordinate 23,008 of CAJNOI010000028.1, forward strand.
CGTAAGATAAGATAAACTTGGGTAGGTAATGAATCAGCATCTACAAAACGTCGACGATGTCTGAACAGATGTCCTAACACCACAATGTTCATTATAATATAGAGAAGATAAAATGCAAATACATGAATGCGTGTAACAGTTCGAAATAAAATATATCCGAGTGGCGTGAAGTTCATGCACTGTACAGGCCGCAATTCTGCAGATTGATTTTGACGAACTGTGAAAACTCCGGGAAGACTACTCAATGAACAAATAATTATAATAACAATAGACGCTATAATTGAACGACATCTCGAATCGTGTAGTCCATAGTTACTAGAACAGGCAACTAACGCGCGTTCTATTGCTACACTAGCAATAAACCAATTGTACATAGCAACGAGAGGAACATAAAGAAATTTTCCATACATAATACACTTAAGATCAGCAAACAGTAATGGTTGTGCTAATTCTTTGACATGTAAAGATAATGAAACAAATATAAGCAATATTAGACCAATAAATATTGAAACAATTGATAACATTATTAGAAAGATTCCTAAGTTTGTTTCACGTATTTTTCTACATAAATACGTTTGTAAACATAGTATTCCATTTAAAAAAAGAAATGTACCGTATACTATCATAATAATAGCCGGAATGAGAGTTCCATTTGTTGCTATTTGATTGTAAGGTATAAATGATGGCCACAAATTTCTAGATGTTTTTTCTTCTTCACAATGTTCGCCGATAAAACAAGGTAAGCATACACATCTAGGTTTGATTTTGTCATTGAAAACACAGTAACCATGATTTTCTATACAAGTATTGTTTTCCGAAGAACACAACGTTAAATTATATAAATTTAAACAGAGGGAAATATCTGGTCCACATTGAAAAGCACTCATAATACTGTTAATAAAGGAATATTATCGACACTTTCTGCTTTTTATTTTTTTCAAATTGAAGACGTGATTTATAATATATGCAAATGCACTTCCTTTTCTTTTTGTGTCGATATTACTCATTCTAAACTCATTTACCTGTGTAATAAGTACTATTTTTACTTCATTTTTCATAGACCGTTTGATATTACTTGTTTACTTGGATATTTCTTTCTTTCTTTCTGCCATATTCTTAAATGATTCATAATGTAGGAAGTACAAATAAATGATGAGACGTAAATCGTAACTTAGTCATTATTTAAACATATATTTTATGCAAAAATATGACAGATATCAACGATAAAGTTTCTACACAACGATATTCTCGATTATCTAAATTCTTTCAACATTGGAAAGGTCATAACCATCTCTCTTCAGCCATTACACCTTCATCGCTCTACTTAGCTTGTCAAACAAATGATCTTGCACGTGTAAAATCATGCTTAAAGACAATGAAATATGAAGAAATTAATTATCAATATCCACCCCTCAATGAAACTGCTTTACATGTTGCTACAAGAAATCAACATAAGGAAATTATTCAGATGCTCTTATCATACGATGTACGACGATCGATAAGTAATGTAGATGGTCAACAAGCTTATGAATTAGCTGAAACAAAAGAAATAGAAGATTTATTTAAACGTCCACAATCATTTCGTTTTATATTTCAACACAAACCCAATAATGATACAACTTCCTCGGATCAGCCAGTAATTAAATGTAAAATCTGTTCATTGGTAAATGATATAAGTTTTTATGAATGGGAATTAACTGACCAAAATGCAGCAGAAAAATCATTAAGATTTCGTCATGAATTGAAATCATCTACATCAATGAGCAGAAAAGACTTGAAAAGAAAACTTAACACAATAAGAAAAGGTTACGTCAATACACGTCTGCGAGATTCTTTCTCAACGAATAATACTAAGGTATTTAATTTATTTCAATGTGCACTAGTTAAACAAGAACCTGACTATATTATTGCTGCATATACAACTTCTCAAGAGTTCTCAAAATTATTAAATAAAGATATGGCACGAAATATTATACATGATTTAAAAAATGGTTGTAGTCAATTCTCGTGTGATTGTCTCTATTCAACAGAAGATGGTACGAAAGCAATTATAAGTATTCTTCTTCGTTATGAAAAATATCAAAAACTCAGTTTCATTGGTAAGATTTATCGTGGTATTGTTTTACCTAAAAATACTCTTGACCACTACAAAGTTGGTTCCTGTATTATTACCACTACATTTCTTTCAACGTCGACAGATCCTGATGTTGCTCAAGTGTATGCTGATGAAGACATATCTGATTTAGATAAACAATCTTACTTTTGTATTTATGAAATAACCGATGACAATTCTACTGCTATTGATATATCAAATCTATCAGAATTTAAAAGCGAAGCAGAAATATTAATCTTACCGTATTCGGCGTTTCTTATTACACAGATCGAACAAGAAGAGGAAAGAACACTTATTTATTTGAAGCAACAATGTTTCACAGATATCTTGAATACTAATAGCTAAGAGTGTGGTTCTATTTTTCTTCAGTATAACTTTACGTGGATAACAAATTCTTTAAAAGCATTTATTATTCTTCAATGATATTCAGTGAACTAAAATTTAAAAAGAACTATTTTCTCGTCGCATAATAATGAGATGTCGTTGCGTATCACCAACATTCGAATAAAAATCACCAACAATGGTAAAGCCATAACTCATGTACAGTTTTTGTGATTTGAAATTGCACGTTAATGTTGTAAGCCAAATAGGTCGTTCTGGAAATTGTTCTTTCATCCATGATAATGCTACATTCATTAGCTGTTTTTCGATTCCTTGTGATTGTCGATCACGTCGAACATAGAGAAATTCGATTTGACCATCTTTATTTAGGCAAAAATCGGGATGAGGCACTTCACATCTTCAAGATAAGTTGAGATAGTGCAACACTATCAGTTTCAATGGCACGACGAAGAATAAATCGATTAGTAGTCATGTTTTCACAAGAAATTGTTGAAGAATACTTTTAATTCAAGAAGAAAGATGCATTGAGTGAGTGAGTGAGTCCTCACACAGGTAACATGTTTGCTACTTATCTGTGACACACGTGTAGAGAAAAAAAATTGAAAATGCTATCTTGTGTGGACATCTCGAAAGTGTGAGTTGGTGAGTGTTTGTATCACCGTCATACCTATGCTTTCATTTATACTCACTAAATATATTGCTCATATTATTCATTTTTATCTCATTTTGGTTCTTTTACTTATCTTTTTCTTTCTAGATGAACGATAGTGCATAGATTTCTTCGCTCATACATTGAATAAGCTCAATAGGAAAAAAATGAATAGTGTACTTCTTGATGAAGTGCGTGCGATGCAGTTAGAACTAACACAGATTCGACAAGATATCCATGCTCATCCAGAAATGGCCATGGAAGAAGTACGAACATCTGCTTTAGTCTCTGCAAAATTAAAAGAATGGAATATTGTGGTAACTGAAGGTGTTGGTCAATTTGGTGTTGTTGGAACATTGAAAAGCTTACGACCAGGTAATAATACTATTGGTTTACGTGCCGATATGGATGGTCTTCGAATATATGAAGAAAATGATGTTCCCTACATTTCAACTACACCTGGAACGATGCATGCTTGTGGTCATGATGGTCATACTGCCATGTTGCTCGGTGCTGCAAAATATCTAGCTGAACATCGTGATTCATTTTGTGGAACTGTTCATTTTATTTTTCAACCAGCTGAAGAAAAACTGATAGGTGCTATAGCAATGATTGATGATGGTCTCTTCGATCGATTTCCTGTGGATGCTATATATGGATTACATAACTATCCAGAAAAACTAGGAACATTTGCAACACGACCTGGACCGGTGATGGCAGGAGGTGATCAATGGGTAGTTACATTTCATGGTACTGGTGGTCATGCAGGTGCACTCGTACATCTTACTGCTGATCTCACTGTTTTGCAAGCACAATTTATCTTAGCATTACAAACCATTATTAGTCGGAATATTAGGCCAGTTGATCCAGCTGTGATAACTGTTGGTGCCATTGAATGTGGTTCTTTTCAATCGTTGAATGTTATGCCATCAAAATTATGTATTGGTGGCACGGCCCGAAGTTTAACACAATCTGTTCGTAATACGATCCAAAGACGTATGAAAGAAATAGCTACGAATCTTGCTGCTGATTTTGGTTGTCAGGCAGAAGTAGAATATACTAGTGTTGCAGTTCCTCTCGTTAATCATGTAGAACAAACTAAACGAACAATCGAGGCAGCTCAGGCAGTAGTTGGCGAAGAAAATGTCGATCAAAATATGGAACCAACATTGGCTGGAGAAGACTTTTCTTATATGCTTTTAAAACGACCCGGTTCTTTTATATTTATGGGAATTAAAGATGAAACAAAATTTGGAAATTTACATTCATCTACATATGATTTTAATGATAATGCTATTCCATATGGTGTTGCTTATTGGATCCGTTTAGTTCAACAAGAACTTAGCAATTAAAAAGTATTTATACACCTTGAGGGTGTGGGTGTGGATATAGTTGACAATAGGATACTCCCACTCGCACCCTATGTATTTTTTAATACACGTCAGTTAATTATTCAAAAGATTTTTTTTGTCTAACAATTTATTTATGCAAACAATACAACATACAAGAATATTTTATTTAACTAAATAGATACATTTTTTTTCTACATAATTTTAATTTTGTTCAAGTAATAATTTCTCTAATGATTGTTTTAATTTATGTAATGATATATGTCCTTGAGATTTATGAGTATTTTCATCTTGTATTCCATCAAGAATTTTAATCCATGGTCGAACATGTTTTTCAACTTGTTCATATAAACTTGCAACTGAACCACTAATTGGTTTGATTCGATCAAGAAGAATTTGTAATTCATTACATCTAAAAAAAACATATGATATATAGAAAAATTAATTTTATTATTATTTACAATCCATTATGTTGTGGTTGACAACAATAAGATGATTTCAATGGACAATCATGAAATATCCGTTCATCGAGTTCCCATTCAATATCTAAACGTATTTGTGATGTTGACCAATCAATAGTAAATCTATATTAAATATAATGAATACAAAATCACAACTAATAAATAAATCGAATTCATACTTATTATCAATTAATTTACAAGGTAAAGTTTCAAGACAAACAAGTAATGTTCGAGATAAATTATTTGCAATAAGAGAATACTCAATTAATTTGCGAAGAAGTTCTATAAGATATAACATTGATATTGTACTTATTAATGGACGATTCCAATAAGTATTAATTTCATTTTTAAGTAATTCATAAGATATTTGTTGACTTGCATTAAGATTTTCTATGAACAAACAAATTAAGAGAAAATTTTAGAAAAAATTAAAAATTAATTTTACCATCTGTAGAATAGATGATTTTACATTCAATAGTATTTTCATTATCATCTTTTAATTGTGACCAAGTTGATACGCGACCAATTGCTTTCCCGTCAAGTTGAATACGAATAAGATTATCAAAAAATCCAAGTTCTAATTGATTAATTGAACGTTTTATTATTTTACATTCACTTTGACTAGAATATATAGAATTGCTATTAGTATCTATGAATCGAAATTGAAAACTTACTCTAATCGATGTTGATATGTAGTATCGTGTAATGATTGAATAAACAATCGCATATTATGTGCTTCTTTTGCATCATGTTGAGCCATATCATGAACATGTTGAATATCTCTATCGAAAACAAAAGAAGATTTATTTCACTAGTTCATCTTGATGATAAATATTTACTGTATTAATCGAGCGATTAATTGATTATATTTTTCATTAACTATAAAACAAAGAATACAATAAAAAAGAATAGTGATAATTTTATAAATACCTAATGTTAAATGATTAACTTTATTACGTTGTTGAGAAAGTTCATGATCAATTTTTGTCATCATTGTTGTTGTTCCTAAATCTTTTTGTACTAATGAATGTACGTTATTAACAGCTGTCGCATAACATTCATCACGTACACTTAATAATAGATGATCAACTTTGCCTAAGATACGTTCCATTATTAAAGTAAATGTTATTTTATCAAGAGAATGTTTCTAAAAATCAAATGTACAGAAAAATTATTTAATAAAACAAAATCTTACTTTAATTGATTCAGAAAGTAATTGAGCTGGTGGTATTCGATTATATTGTTGTCGTAATTTATCAATTGTTGTTTGAGATCTTTGAAGAAAACATTTTTTTTAATAGAACAAAAATAAAAAAATCGATATACTTTTTATTTTGTTGTTGAAGTACTCGTGCAAATGCTTGTAATTGTACAAATTCAAGCGTACGCAATTGATCCATAACAATACGACGTTCCTTAAAACAAAAATTTTATTTAATAAAATAACGTTTCTAACATAGATGCACAGAGGATTGAAACCAATATGTTAAAGACCCAGTGACGGATATAGGTAGCGATCGCCCTCCCTCTCCTCAGGTATCGCCCCTTCCTACTAAAAAATCGCCCCCCCCCCCATTCCAAAATCCTAGATCCGCCACTGTAAAAACATATCTCTTTGGTTTAACTGCCGTGATGGCGAAGTTCGTTTTATCAATACATCTTTATTTACCTGCGTTATTGAATTGTTAACATCATCTGAGAGTGAATCAATTTTATCCGTAATAACAATACTACCAAAAAAATATTTATGTTCACTAGGTACAAATTTTGATAATATAACCGATAGATTATCATTAAAAGCAGTTGTCGTTGGTTTTGATTTCTAAATAAATGATAAAATAATATAATGAATTTTTTCATCTTCTTCTTCTTTTTACCATTTGATTGAATAAATCAATTATTTCACAATCAACCGTTTTTAATATAACCGATTCTAAAACAAACGAAAAATAAAGACTCATAGATTAAAACGTAGTTATTATATACCGAGTTTTGATTGAATATCAATTGTAATTGGTAAAGGTGTTTTGATAATCGTTGGTGTTAAAGGTAGAAAACATTGTTTTGTTTCTAAACGTTGACAACCTTTATTATTTAAAATTTTTTTCGATATTGATGATGATATCTTATTAATTGTAATTGTTTGTTGAATATTATTATCAGCAATAATCTTTGGTAGAATAGGTCGAATATGATGAGCATTTGAACTTTGAATATTAATATTAAGTGTAAATGAAATAGCTGATGTCATTTTGATTGATTAAATGAATGAACGTGAATCGAATCAATCTGTTCGTTGTAGTTCTTTGTTCATACCGCGTTCAATAGAGAGCGTATTTGGCGACATCTAATATAAATATATCGAAATTATTTTTAATCATTTGATATTTTATTTTTATTTTTATTATAATTCGAAATTGCGATCATTTTTATTTTAAAATAATATTTTTTACTGATTGGTTCATTAATTGAGAAATGACGGAAAAACAGAACAAAGAAATTGTCTCTTTTCTATACAACAAACTAAGTAATCTTAAAAATATCTATAGATATTCTTCCGTAAAGTATATATAAAATTCAATAAAATCTATTTAAATATATTCTCTTTTCTTCATTTAGCTGATCATTTGCAAGATTTCACAAATGATGTTTACATTCTGTCTTAACAACAGGTATGACAATGTTTTTAAAAGTCTTTTGTATGTTTAACACCCACATATTTTAATGCAAAAATAACGTCATCGACTCCTTCAACTTCTCGTATTGCATTAGAAACGACAGTTTCATTTTCTTTAAAAACGTTAGAAAATTTGAAATTAACTTAGGAATATTTTTCTCTATTCGCGCTAAATCTAAGTGATAAATAGTTATTGTGTTATTTAACTGCGATCATTTGGTTTTAAAAGATTACTCTTAATGTAAGTTAACTAATTATAGACAAAGTACTTTTCATAAAAATATAATAGATTGTACGTTCGATATTTGTTAGATCTATTTAAAACTTTTAGTAAATTTATACGATTTGATCTAAGATCAATGTGACTATCATAATGCATGGTCAAGTCATAGTGAAAATCTAATGATGCTACATTTTTAACCTAGTTAAATGATTCTTATTTTATACAACTCACATAACATTCCGTATCTGTGTTTCATTAATAAGTAACTCTTCTGTAATATTTTCGACATAATTAAAGGGAATATGTTCTGCGGCCAGTAAAATAATTGAAATATCAGTTAATATATTAATTGGTCAGTTTTCAGGAAAATCAGTAAATAATTCAAAAGTGGCCAGTAGATTTTGTGGAAGTAGCAGTGAAAAAATATGATTTTTGTCAGTAAAAAAAAGAAAGGTAGTACATCTTTGCACAACTTTATATTTTTTTACTTTCCATTTCATTTTATTTACTGATCGTTTAAATTTTATTATGGATCTATTAAATTAATTACTGACCATTTCAATAATTAAACTGATTTTTGAATTTTTTGTTTTACCGGCCGTTTCATTTATTTTCCTCACCACTTAAATGACACCCATAATTAGATTCAATATACTAATAGTGATTCTTCCTCATTCAAAATAGTAAATCAGATTACCTTCAATGAGTTGTTATCCATAAATCTGCGGAGACTCCAGATAGAATATCACGTTTAAGTTTCGATGTTTTTGAAAGAATTCGTTTGTTATTTGAGTTTAGAATAATCCATTATAGAAAAATATTGATTATGTTAATCTCTAAACATAATACAGATTTTTCATAGCATTGAAATATTTTTCTTTCAGTTCTATACAATGATATATCTTGTGACATACTTCAAGTCACCCACTCTTTGATAAACATACCTTTTTTTTGTAACCACCTCACCTGTATATCTCAATGCAATAAATAGAAGATAAATGATTCATTCGAAGATAAACAAATTTTTTACGTAGAATATAGACGAGTTTTTTTAGTGTTTTATTACATTATTCCTTTACAATGAGTGACGTACGTATACATTTTTTTGTTTTAAGTAATTTATTTATTAAGAAGAAGAACGTGACTAGAGAGTTTTTTTCACATATTAAAATAAAGTCGACAACAATCTTTCATTTCTCTATATATGTCAAAAATAATAATAAAAAACTATAGTGAGACAAAATCAGTCATGATAGTTTTTATACAAATGTGATCTACGAACAGCATAGAAGTCACCTTTTTTTTGTTTTACTGTTCTGTAGCTTACTTTCTCTCAGTTGTATTTCTCGTTGACAAATAGTGATGATAAAACATCGTCAAAACGACATCCATCCATTCGAACCACAAGAACAAAACGAAATTACGTCAAAAAACATACAGTCATCTAGTAAACCTATGCCCAGATCAGAATTAGAAATGATAAATTCTCCACCAACAACAACCGATCAATTTCATCATTCCGAAACAATATGGCGTGTTATTCTAGATATTACTAGTCTTATAATACGTAAAATGAATATTCTCTTTATAAATAAACTATTATATTAGTTCTATTATTTAGTACTTGTTGTAACGGTTATATCACATTTTGTTGCTATACCATTTACACGCGGTTTCTTTTGTTCGGATGCATCAATAAAATATCCACTTAAAGGCAATACTATACCAACTTATGCTGCAGTTATTCTATCAATCGGTTTGCCACTTGTTGTGGTAATATAATTCTTTTATCAATTATAAAAATAAAAATATCTTATTATAATTTAGATGTGGATCACAGAATTTACTAAAAAAATGTATTTTGGGCATTATCCAAAACAACGATTCATAACTCGTTTAGAATTATGTGGCACAAAAGTAGCAAGTATTAGTCCATTTGTTCGTAATTTATACATGCTTACTGGTAAATAAATACTATAATTAATTCGATTTTTAAAATAAAAAATGTTTTTGTTAAATTAGTGGTATTTACTTATGGTTACTTAACTACATGGGTATTAACTGAAGTAGCAAAAAATTTTGTTGGAGAATTAAGACCACATTTTCTTGCTGTTTGTCAACCAAGTCTCGATTGTACAACTATTACATCCTTGGAACAATATAATTCATATCAACTACCTGATCTTAATTATACATGTAACAATCCTGATGCTACTGCTGTACGAGAAGCACGGTATGTTTTTATTGAAACTAGTCAGAAGGTAATATTTTGACATTTATTGATTTTAGTCGATCATTTTTTAGTGGACATACTTCTCCAATTTGGTGTAAGTTTATCTCTTGTTACATATTACTCTTTTTCAACGAAATTCACTAAAATCTACTATTTATAGAAGATAAAAAATTCCTATGAGTCATTTCTCTTATACAAATTCTTTGTATACTATATTTTTTTAATATAATAGTCGGTTTTGGTTGGTTAATTATGTATATTCATGTTTCATGGTCATGGCGTCATCTTGGTATTGTTGGTCATTTACTTCAAACAGGTATCGCTGTACTTGGGTTTTATATTGGTAAATTAAAAGAATCTTTTAAAAAACGTATTCTATATAAAATAATTATATTTTTAAAAGGATATACACGTATAAGTGATTTTCATCATCATTGGCATGATGTACTTGTAGGTGGTATTGTTGGCGCAATCATTGCTTTTGTAACATTTAAATTTATTCTTAATTGGCGTCATTATGATCCAAAATTTTTACCTCATACAGTATCCAATCGAGGAAAAGCATCCTTAACACAAAGTGATACAAGTCGTGATTATAATCAAACTGCTAATTTTTAAATAAACTAATTTTATTGTCTTTATTTTATTTAATAAATATTTTAATCAAATAAAAATTTATCAACCATTTATAGATAAAATTTAAATAGAAAAAAAAAGAACGAAAGATATTTCGCAGTGGCTGATACTGATTCAGATACAACACTTGGTTTAGAACAAATTCCTTTGTTTCGTCAGCGAACATCACCACCACCAACTGACTTAAAACGAAAAATGAATACTAGTCCATCACGTCAACATAAATACAACGATGATTCAGCGGATGCCAAATGGATTGCAACGCCGAATGTGGGCATACGAAGGTATTTAATGGTCTTTTTTTTATTCCTGCAATAAACGATAGAACGAAAAAAGAAAATAAATGCCATGATAAGAAAAAATGTTGATTCATATTTTGATTAGCTATAAAAGCAATGAGTACAGATGTATTAAAATCCCCAAGTTCTATTATATCATACGGATCAATGGAGATATCATCAATAGATACCCGACGGTTTTTTGCCTATTACTAAAAATATTCTTATTTGTTCGATATATTTTAATTTTAGTCGTACAGCAATATTACAACCAGTATCAGCAATGAAATTAGTTTTTGATGGAGTTTCACTTGTTATTGGTATAGTTTTTTATTACTATAGAATAAAATTATAATATTTTATTTTAAAATAGTACTTCTAACATGGTTATTATTTAAATATCTTGTTAAACCAGTTAAACGAGCATTTTTATGTTCAGATTTAAGTTTATATCATCCACCACCGGAAAAAAAAGTTTTTCCAACATGGCTTTTATTCGTTTGTGCAATTGGTATACCATTGGTTGTTGTATGTTAATTTATGAAATAATATTATTTAGATTTACTATTATTGTTTTTTGTTTAGATTATCCTCTCTGAAGGTGTTCGTTGGTATTATTTAATTCGTAAAAAAGCAGCTAAAGTAGTTTATAAAATTCAAATGGGTTCAAAAGTTATTGATATACCAGAATGGTTAGGAAATCTTTATATTGTCGTTGGTATGTTTTATTTTATTATGAAATGTAAAAAACAAAAAACAAATATGATTTTTTTCAGGTGTCTTTATTTTTGCTAATTGTTGTAATTCATTTTTAACAAATGTTGGCAAAGTAACTGTTGGACGATTACGACCACATTTTATTCCATCATGCTTTGAAAAATATTCTTATAAAGATTTCTGTCAATATCCCAATGAATGGATCGTTAATTATACATGTATTGGAGAATCAGTTGATTTTGTAAAAGACAAAGATGGTGCCCATGATATTCGGTATGTTGAATGTCACAATAAAAGAAATTTAATAATATGAATATTAAAAATAAATGGAAGATTGATAGCTGAATAATATATTGTTGTTCTTCCTACTGTTTACTTGTTATATATGAAAAAATTTATGTATGACGCAAGACACGTATAACTCGATGATTTAAAATCGACATATGAATGTAGAAAATCTCTGACAGGTTAACAGAATATGAGTAATTTGCTTCTACTAGATCGTAGTAAGATAAGACTGCTAAAAAAATGCGACGAAAATTTATATTTAGATCAACTTAGTAATCATATTGTACTTAAATTTCTCATATACATACAGTATATCAGCACTTATTTATTTTTGATTACATTTCATCGATAATGACAGTTCTGAATATATTGGAAAATAACTCTTTATGAAAATATATAGAAAAAGTTCATATAGTGTAAGACTAAATAGAAAAGGTTACAAAATTTTCGTAGGACATATGTTAAGTTGTAAAAATATCATTAATGGTGTTTTGTTATAGTTGACGAAATAATTGAGATTTTTTCAATAAGCAAACAGTAGATGCTTTAGTTTAATTAACCCTTTGGTTACGGATCACCCATATATGGTATTTGAAGTTTCGAAGATATTACTGTTATTGCAATATCATCTAGACTAAACCTAAAAGACTCTTTTCTTTGAGGGGTGCGGCTGAGATAGATAAGATACACCCACACCCACCTTTTTAAAATATATCCTAAATATTATTTTCTTTTCTTTCTAGTCAATCATTTCCATCTGGACATTCATCATCAGCATTTTGTGGTTTAATATTTTTAGCTGTACGTTCTCTATTCTATCCTTTTGTTTCGTTATTATAAAAAATGAATTAATTCTAATTTTGTATTTAGCTTTACATCCATAAAGTTTGGAATTATCGTAATATTGGTCTATTTCCGTATGTTATGGAAATGCTTTGTTTTGCATTAGCTGCTTATATTGGTTTGTATTTATTTAATTATCTTCTTTTTCTTTTAATATAATTTTTCATTTTTTCAAGGTATTACACGTATAACAGATAATCGTCATCATGCTACAGATGTTCTTAGTGGTGCAATTTTAGGAACAGTTGTGGCTATCATTGCTGTAAAATAATTTTTTTCTACGAAATATTTTTCTATTTCTTACTTTATTTAGTTTCGTTATATGGTTGGTTCATTTAAACGATCAGTTCTATTAGATCTTGGAACTGGAACAGCAACAGATTAAAACAAAATATGATGTCAGTTTTTTTTCTCATGTACCTACCTTTCTATCTTATATATGTATATGTTTAATCAAGCTATGGAATAATACTTTATTCTCTTTTTTTTCTTCTATTATTCTCGCTATATTAAATTTATTATTACTTAGTTTTTTTTGAAGAAGACAGATTATTGTCATTGTATATGTCTGTTTTCTTATTTTTAATTAAAGAATAAACGAGCATTTTGTATAAAGAGAAATATTATTATCAGATCATTCAATGATCTATTTCTCTTAGATTGTTTAGACGATATTCATATAAATGGCAGAAAACCAAAATCAATTACCACTAGAAAATACTGACGAAGAACAGATATTAAATCAAATTAAAGATGAAATAGTCGAAGATGAACAACGAACATCTATTACTAATGACGTTATTCAAGCTGGAATAGTTAAATTAATGGTGGTAAGATAGATACTATAATAGAGATGTATTATTTCTATTTATTAATATTTTTTAGGAAAGTGAAATGCCAATTGAAGATCTAAGGAAGTTATATACTAATTCATCTAATGTTGCAAATGTATCTGTAACAAAACAAACAGAACTTAGTACATCTGAAGAAGATACTAGTGATGAAGAAGAAGATAGTGGTTATCAACGTTTGTTAATTGCTGAACACCCAAGTTTAAGTATGTACAACTGAAGAGAATACAAAATATGAATTTCCTCTTATTTTAGATGAGAATGGAGAAGAAGAAGATGTTGACGATTCATCATTTACATTTTATTGGCAAAAAGCTATAAATATCGGTGAACAATATCAAGCTGTTGTTCCTGATTTACTTTCATCATCCGAACTTAATGATCAAGGTTTAAAATAATTCATTTCCTTTTCGAATTTTTTCTAAAAAAAGAAAATCTTTAGAATCGCCTATTGATCAATTATTATGGTCTCCACCTTTAGATACAAATCAAGATGAAAATTCAACATTAGTTAATAAATATTTAAAATTAGCTTCTAAAGAATGTATGTTTATTTAAATAAATAAAACAAAAAATTCTATTTAGTTTCATTCTAGATCGAACAGCTGATCAAGAAACTATTCTTGAAGTATTTTTATCAACAAATTATGATATTGATCAAGCTTTAGATAAACTTCGTTTACCCACAACTAATAAAAATTATTGTATATTGATATTAAAAAATAGTATTTTTTTTCTTTATTTTACTTCATATTTTTAGTTATTTCAATACCATGGTCATTAACTGAATGTGATCAATTTGAACAATGTTTTAAAGAATATGGCAAAGATTTTTCAATGTTTAAGGTTTATTATCATTTTATTCTAACTAAAAATTATAATAATAAATCTAGATTCCAAATCGAACGGTGCATGAACTTATATTTTTTTATTATATTTGGAAAAAATCAGCACGTCATGATATGTTTGTTCGACAAAATCGTGTAGAAAAACGACGATTTCATTTACATCCCTATGTTACGTAAGTGATATACACTCATCTTTGTCTATTAAGTCTAAAACGTTAATTACGACAGTGTTAAGTTCTACTAAAATGAATCAGAATTCTCAATTTAGAGAACTTAATAGTTGTTAGATAATAATAATTTTATTTGATATAGAGTAGTTCAAAACATCTTTATATATATATGTGTAGTATGATATCGTCGTCATGCAATTTTATAATAGGCATAGCTGACGCGTTTTTTTCTTCTTTTCAGTTTGATCGATAATTAGTTTCGAACAATTACTATCGAATAATAGTAATCGATAGTTTATATTTGTTCAACATAATAGATTATATATGAAATCAGAAATTTAAATGACTGAAGTCTAGAGAAAAACTATTGAATTGTGTCATAGTTAATAGAAGGTCGTTAGTTGATGAGTTTTTATCAATTTATTTACGATCCGTGATATTCATTTGTTGTGTTTTATATTAGTCTAGCAGTTAGATGTCTAATGAGTAATATATAATGCATTCTCATTGCTATACATGCATATAGATGAATCTTTTCTTCTTAAACTCCCTATACTTTAATACAATATGTATATATATAAATCTTCCTACTTTCCTTGTAAAATAAATAGGTTTATTTTTATCCTATTTATTTTAGAGATTATCTGGAGAAATTCTTTATCGAACAAGAACTTCAATTAACTAGTGCATATGAACAAAATAACTCATCATCATTACCCTTAAATACACAATTAAGTAGTGATCAATTATTATCCAAACGTCGTTTAAGTTCAGATCTATTTCTTAAACCAATGTCAACAGCTAAACGAACAAAACCATTAATGAATACAACCGATCATGATCAGATTGATACCAATGAAAATCAACAAACAATACGAAGTTCAAGTCCCATATTAACAAAAAAACTACATGATGATCTTAAATAAGGAAAAATCGAATCAATTTGTTTTTTTTCTTCTTCTTGTATATGTTTTACTGTATGATAAAATTTCTATGACAAAGAATCTCCGATAAAATATTATGTTCGTTACACACTTTCATATATAATAAGTGTATATATTCTACTTCTTATTTATTTCCATAAAAATGATGATGATCAAGTAATTACTTCTATGGCTTCATTCATTTATAATCGATATACATTATTTATATGCTTGACTTTTTCTATTGTAAGCAATCAAGTGGACTGTATTACATCGCTAGTAGACATAATGATGATGATGAAGACTACGAATTGATTTTTATTATGATGTGGCACTCTTTTATGCTAGACAATAATAATAAAAATTTACTTGCGGCATGTTCATGCATATAAAACAATCTGATTGTATTTAATTGTTTAGCAGAAAAAAAGAAATGTGTGAATGTATAAGTGTAGAAAGACAAAACGATTCTAATCGGTTATTGTGTTATAAATGAAAGGCGCAGACAATCGAAATGATAAGAATATTTATGCTCGACTGCAATGTACATTATTGTTGCATATATACAATATAATATCTAATTAGTATATGCTTTTGAATAACAAAATCGATCGATTTACTTAATAACATATGTTCTATTGAACAATTCTAAGATAAAATATTATTCAATTGTATAAACTAAAATTATCAGATGAATATAATCATTTCTTGTTTTATTTGACTCTGAACGACAAAAATAAATATATACTTATTAATTGGAATTATTCATATTCGTATAGGGCATCAAACAGTGATTTGATGAAAGCAATCTCTTCGACCTTTGTTTCCTTATCTAACAAATCTGATTCAATTTCCTGCACTTGCATTCATTCTTCTATATTGTCTTTGTCAATCTCCATTCTTTTTTCTTCACTATCATTGTTACGCAAGTCATTTAATAGTATGATAGTCATCTCTTACTTACATGCTATATCCTTTTTAATCAAATCTGTGTCCATGTTAACATTGTTAACAACATACAAAAAAAAACGAGAGGAGAAGAAAAAAAAAAGAATAGAAGCCGTTTGACTTTAACTTTCACATTTGGTATTAATGACCTTCTCTATTATTGGATAGGACTTTGAAAATATAGGTATATATATTGTATAATTTCAATATTGTCTTTCGTATGCTATCCTCTTTTTTTATTTTTTGTTGTTGTCACTATCTTCCAATTGCTTTATACTAATTCGATAGTCATTGTAAATTTTTTTTTTCTATTTGCTTTTTGATCTTAGTTGGTTAGTATAGTGATATTGAAGCGTATTATTTCTTTCAAAAAACTGAAGTGACAGCCAACACGGACTCGTTTTTTTTTTCTTGCTTCCTCCCTTTCTTCTTTTTCCTTCTTCTCGCTTCTTTTCAACTAAACCGCAAAAGTTATCGTGCACATGAAAAAAAAAAAAGTTTCGCTTTCATATCCGTTCTCGTCACTGTTTTCTTTCTCTCTTCTCGTTCTTCTCTTCTTATTATCATCTATAAATGGTAATGACTATGACACACATTTTCGTATATACGTATCTATATGTGTCTGTCCGTCAATTTCTTCATTGGCATCTTCAACAATCATTTGAATAGATTCAATCAAAAAGAATTAGTTATTACAGGTATAATTTCATTCTTATCTTCCAATAAGGAAATTCTTAAGTTGCATGATAGTATATAGATATCTCTAAGAGATATAGTGATATAATCCATATATCAATGTTTATATAAAAATGAAAAAAAAAAACTGAAGTAATCTGTCATAGCAATTTCTTTTTTCATATTTATTATACATGAATAGACAAGATGAGAAAAGAGGATCGATCGGGAATTGATTGCAAATTTTATGATCAAGTTATGATCGTGACTTGCAAAAAAGATGCGTAGCGTGTATGTGTGCATATTGTATCAATTTTAAAGTAAGATTATGTTAATGGGTGCGTGTGTATGTACGATTGACGAGATAAATTCACTTATTGTTGTAAGAAGGGCGTGTAGTTTGTGTGTTGATCATCTTTTAGATGTGACATGTTTTTTATTGTCGTAAGAAGAAGAACAAGAAGAAGACATCTTCTTTTTTTCTACATTTTAACTATTCATACTATATGTTAAAAAGATGTTGATAAGGTAAGAGTGAAGCAATATAAATAATATTAATTTTAGATAGAAATAAGTAAGAGGAACATTGTTAATTATAGTATATTTAGTAATGACTATAATTTGCCCAGTATACATTAAAAATCAGTTGTTGATTTTTGTCAATTCAGTTGCGCTTGATTGTTTACATATCCTATCTCATTTCGATATACGTATCTCACATTAACTGAAACTATCTATTCATCTATCTCTCAAGGACAAATGAAACTAATAACATTGAAACAAAAACATCTTCTCTTCTGACAGATGTCGTCTAATATACAGTTTATATGTTAATGTAGATCTATATATCATCTTGCAATATATTCTCACGCATATAAGTCAAACAAAATTGACTCATTTTCTCACTCTTTTATGATATTAAGTGTATGAACATCTTCGATAGATATATTTCTTAATGTAATAGATTCTCAAAAAGCATCATAAGTATTCTAATAGATGCTAATAAATAAATATATATATATATATATATATATTCGCTTGAAGTAGCAGTAGCCGATTTAATGAAGTCTACCTTGAATTGTATGCGAAATAACGAGGAGGAAAGAGTTGATTTCATGCGAGAAAATTAGACAAAATAAATGCATATGAATAGAACGAACATAATGAAGCGTAACAAACGCCGCCTCAACTTTCGTCTGCATGATTTAAATATATATATATATTATTAAGAAAATACAATTTCCGATTAGAATTCAATTTTTTCTTCATTTACCAAAAAAAAAGATAAAGATAAATATAATTCAACAATAACAATAACAACGTATACATATATATATATATATTATATATATCAAATGTTATCGATTCCATTAGCCCCATTTGAAGATGATAATAATAATAATAGTAGTAGTGTTGGTACTATTGAGCAACATATATATGTATATATATAAACACAGGTTATAGACCCTTAGGCTTGGCTGAAGAGACATCTTGTCCTTTTCTTTACAGCCATTCTCTCTACTTGTCGCCGTTAGATCGGTCATAAAAAAGAAAGATGAAAGAAAGAAAGAACGAACATATCAAGTCGATATGAATATATCATGTCTCGTTTCCGTTTGTAATATTGTCATATTTTTGTTTTGTTTGTACCAAAAATATATTCTTTTGCCTAATAATTATTTAGATAAATGAATGAAATTAATATGAATTTACCATCATTTAATTCTTCAATAATACAATCACAATCTTTTTATATTCCACCAAAATTAATTGATAATAATACCCATAATCATCATCTTCATCATTATCATCCTCCTCAATCAATCAATAATCAAACATTATCCTTATTATCATTTCACAATTCATGGATATTTCCAATATTTATTCTTTCAATATTTGGTATAATATTTACAATAATAATATTATATTTATTTCTATATATTTCAATACGTCGTTTAAATAATCATTTAGTTTTAACTAATTTATTTATTTGCTTCAGTGTTTGTTTTATCTATATTATCGTTATCTTTTTCTTAATACGTGGTAATGAATTATTTTGTAGTCTACGAGAATTTTTATCACAATTAGCATATGCTTTACTATATTCGGCGTTATTATGTCGTTACATAATGCAATGGTTAGCTGCAAGAATTTTATCAAAACGAACAAAACAATTAACAGCACTATTAATTTATTTATTACTTATATGTATACAAATACCAATTGGTATACTTTGGTGGTATTTTACTTTCCCACGTTCATGTCAACAGCAACAATTAATAAATGAATATCCAAAATTTCAATTTCAATTTCAAAAACAAATATCATTGTCATCATCAATCAAACCATGTTCACATCAATGTATTGTTGATTATCGTTTTTACGCGACATATACATATACAATAGTAGAATTATTTCTATGCACAATAATAGCAATATGTCTATTTCTATGTCGTTATTGTCATCGAAATAAAGCCGAAAAAGAACAATTACTAAGAATACATAAGAATAATGCATCATTATCTTTTTTTAATATGTTTGCATTTATTTTAATTGATATTGTATGGTTACTATGGACATTTATCTATCATTATACACATCCATCATTCGCTTTTCCATCACTTATTATTGGTATGTTTACAATAGGAACAATATGTTTACTATTTATTTTAATTCCACAAATTTATTTTTATTCAAAAATTAAATTAAATGATGTTAATATTACCCAAACAACTTTATTTACGAATAAATTAACAACCATAGGAGATTCAAAAGATAAGGATTCCCTTCTTCGTGAAAAACCTGAAGATAATAATGATATTAATAATAAACAACAAATTGCATCAAATGAAAGTGAATTATCGTATGAATTAGGTACTAGTGGAACATTTCTACCTATTACTCGAACGCCTCGAGGTCCATTTAAAGTAATAAATGCAGATAAAATAGTATCGACTAAAACACATGATATGCCGAATAATAAAGAACATTCGAATACAATACAAAGATCAAATGAATCAACTAAAAGTGAAAGAAAAAGCGATACATCAATAACTAATGTAATAAATCAACAAGAACAAT
>CAJNOI010000028.1:43412-72689 GCA_905250115.1 Adineta steineri
TGATGAAGATGAAATTGAAGTAAATGTTCATAATAGTCATAGTCATGCAACATCAATGAGTGAACATTTAAAAGATTATCATACAGGTCAAACTGAACATGATGATCGTATTATATTACATATGGATGCTGATGAAGAAGAAGAAGAAGAGTCATATAATAAAAAACTTGTATATGTATAAATAATTAACCCTTTTGTTTTCTCTTTTGTGATATGTTATTCTTTTCCTATATTCCTCAGATATAAACATAATATATCTCTTGATTTGTCTTTGTAACGTCTTTTTGAACAGTGCAATGTTTCCTCTTTTTTTTGTATTCTAATTAAATTGCTAGTACTGTCAATATTCTTTGTCTTATTATCTTATAGCAGAGATACGAGAGATATCAATTTACAATAATCTAATAAGTGATTTTTGTGATAATAGTCAAAATGAAATCATTTTTCAAATATATTATCAATAAAATTATTGTAATTGAATTATGATCTATTCGATTGATTTAGATTCAAGAAATTTTAAACATCTTCTAAAAGAAACGTGTTATTTTTCAAGATTACATCGATTGCCTAAGTTAATCATCTTGAGTTTTTTTTATCGAATTTATCGAGAGAGAAATTTGCTTAGAGACAAAAAAAAGCTTGCTAAAATGATTTCCTAATTAATATAAAATGAAACGAACAAGGATGACTAGCTTATTAAATAATGAATAAAATTACTATAAATCAAATATATTAAGACTTCATAGTAAAAACCTTGTATTAAATTAATGTATAGACGATGATCTAATACATGCCTGATCAAATTCTGTCCAGACTCTTCTACCTGCATTGATAAACTTTTACAATTCACTAATCAAGGTCCATCTAATCAGCCAATAAGACTTGAAAACATTATAAATCTTTCTTCCTCACCTTGACCTTGTTCTATATTCTCTCACTTGGTAACACTTACTTCATTGTCTGAACCCAATTTTTTTATGAAATCTATCGGATAATTTCTGTCAAACTAAGTTCTGCACAAATATACGTAGATCATGAGAAAAACTATATATAAAGTAATTATATCTATTGTCAAGCCAACTGAAGCAATAAGTTTTTCAAATGTATCAGTGAAATCCTCTAACGTAAACTAATGAATTACTACAAAAATAACTGCCAATCTTTCTTCACAAAAAAAGTATACTGGCTTCTTTTCTAGCACTACAACTAGACCTGTATTAACATAATGATACACAAGAGTTCTGATGGCATCTGTCTCCGTTCAATTATATATATATATCTTTTACCATAATGTATCATCTTTGTTCTATTATATTTTATAGACATATTATTTAATAGAGTATTCAATATATTCCTTCCGAAGTGATGTGAGCCACGGGTGGCTCACACTTTGCATTTCATATCTTAATGTCTAAATGCGTTTTTTAAAAAAAACAGGATATACCATAAGATGCAGCATGAAGCGCTCTAAAATCTACAATGTAAATCCTATCTCAATGGTGTATAAACCTCGACGTAAAATACCATGATTTCGTAGCACTCTCAAAAATTTGATTGCACACAGTTTTGCGTTTCTTGAAAACAAAAAGTGCACAATTGGAGTAGATGCTACGGTGTAGATTGTAGAGCTTTTCGCGCTGCATCTTATAGTATATTTTGTTTACAAATAAGACGTATTTATTAATGTAATTTTCTATAAGAATCGAATCACCTCAGAAGAGATATGTTTATTCTATTTTTAGGTATGTAACAGTTGGAAAACTGAAAATATTTGATTAAATATTAAATTCATATTTCTTTTACAATATATCATATACGTAAAAAAATAATATTCTTTAGTAAATCATTCAAAGATAGCCATATAGTAAATAGAATATAAATAGATACTACTTTTATAAGTGGTTACACAAAATATTTAAACTAATACAGACAATATATATATATATATATATATAGACAACTATTTCTATTTCTTTCAAGTATAATTCTACATGACACTTATATACAAGTGTTAAATATAAGTATATGTTATATTTATCTTTCTTTTTTGGTTTTTCGAATATTAATTTCTCTAGATAATGATAATAAGATACTGTTCTATTGTGAACAATATTTTTAACTTCGATAAATATTGTATAATAAGATAATAAATAATATCGGATTATAAAATTTAACTATTAAATTAAATAATCATTACAAATGTCATAGTCAATACTATCGAGTAAATTTATTCAATTATATAACAATCAATTCGAGTAAAGTCATCATAAGGGTGATGTCAATTGAAATTGTATGCATTATGCCGACTAACCCTGTCATATATAATTTACTACTCATCTACGACATCATACTAATAAAAATGACAACATTACAAAAATAAAAAAGATTATACTTGTCGTCTACATCTATTTTCTTATTATTAATCATTAGTATTGTTTTAAACGTTAGATCGTATTTTGAATTTCAATGCAATACTATATTAATCATATTATTATTGAGTATCAAAAATATATTTTATGCTAAATTTATTTATACAGCTGTTAACAATTAACATTTGCTACTAATTATTCGTTAATCCTAATGCAAATCCATCAACCTATTGTAAACAATAACTTATGCTTGAGATCTTATTCTATCCTACAGAATATTTTTTTATGTGATAAGAAAATTGATTAAAATAACAAACTGTTAAATATTAATCAATGTTAATAACTGGAATTAGTTTTGAAATTTATAATATCATGAAAACATTTGGTTGATAGCTGAATTTTTGAAACATTTGTTTTGCGACTAATGAAACAAAACTCATATTTGATAATTGCATACAAGTTCCAAATGAATGAAATCTTGTTAAAGAAAGTGAAATATTTTATTCAAGAAAAAAGTCGTACATCACTTATTCCTTTAATCTATTTTTTATGATGTTTTTCTTAACATCAAACAGTATTATATACTTTTCAACTTGTTTTTTTTTCAGTCTAAAAATAATATTTTTTTTTTGTAAATTTCAAATCAAATAAAATTTCGAATCAGTAATAAACAAATAATAAATTGAATGGACATACGATATAAAATTGTGTTATTACATAATGGTGTATCACAACAATAAATACATTCAAGTCTTTGCAAACGTTCATCAGTATAAACACAATCATATACTGGTGTATCTATCATTGAATTAGTTCTATCTTTCCATGAACATAAACCTTTTGGAACACAATCACGACGTAAATAAGTTTCAACAGTACGATAACTAATAACGACTTTTCGACATTCATATTCATCGACATTATCAGAATTACAGTCTTGAATAAAAGGTGCTGCTAATGGCGAACTTATATTAAGATGTTTACATGAATCAGGATGATCAGCTAAAATAGTAAAGATATATATATATATATATGAAAATTAATAGAATTCTAAGACTTACTATAACCAACGATTGGTTCGATACATGTATAACATGAAAGATTATTTGTACTATTTGAAGTATTTCGAGTTCGAATACTAATAACCATATCAAGTTTTAATAGGAATATAAATAATAATTTAAATAATGAACAGGTATTAGTTTCATCAAACAATTTCATTCGTTTTACCATTATTCATTCACGATTTGTTAAAAGTCAAGCTGTTTTTGTCGGAAACTATTTCTTTCTCTCTATTCTCGTTATATATGTTATTTCCATTCCATTGCTTGTAGTTGTCAATAAAGATTTTTCTTCTTCTCATCATTTTTTTCTTGTTCTTCTCTTCTAGAAAATTTTTCATCATTGTAATAGTCTACACAAGCATGCATTTGTTCATAAATAATAATAGATTTCTTTTTTTACAAGAGATAAATTTGCTTGCCCAAAACCTCATTTATCCTTTTATATCAATAATGTGTTCAAGGCATTGCATGATCATGCAAAGAAGAATCTAATTGGTATATAGAGCCGACATAACGAAAACCAGTGTTTTTTTCCTCTCTATATATTTATTTTCTGTAATTGACTTAAAAGAAGAAAGAGGAAAACTATATTGACAAGAAATATAATTTATTATATTATCTAACGAAAAAAAATCTTTTTCTTAGATCACGTTTTTAAATAGGATATTTATTAATCTATTGAGTTAGATTTAACCAATTAAA
The DNA here is from genome assembly GCA_905250115.1 of Adineta steineri. Lineage (NCBI taxonomy): Eukaryota > Metazoa > Rotifera > Eurotatoria > Adinetida > Adinetidae > Adineta > Adineta steineri. The sequence continues at coordinate 47,548 of CAJNOI010000028.1, forward strand.
GATCTTTAATAATTTACAAGAATCGGATAAGAAAGATAGCATCATTGTTGTATGAAATATATATGAAAAATGATACTCGTTTGTTGTTTTTTCTTCTTCTTTTGTGGTATTCATCTTAAAGAAATGAATTGAGTCAGTCTCTTGTGATTCAATTCTTTCATATCCTTTTTTTTCATTTTTCAAAGATAATAATTTGTTTGATATATTGTTCAATGAAGTCTAAATTTCCGATCTCCTTTTATTATATATGAACATGCACTCTTTCACATGAAAATTATTAACCTTAATTAAGTATTATGTTAAGAACAATTGATAATTTTATCTTCGTAGGAATTTTGAATATTTATTTGGAGTATGAAAAAAATTTTAACACTATCGGCTGTTCATTTAATTATTTATAAAAATAACGCTCTCAATTATAGTCGGCTATGACCGGAATATTATTAATTCTCTGATTATGCAAATCATATTTACTAGTATGAAATATGCTGTTTACACTTCAATTCAATTTATTAATAACAATTATTTAATAGAATTCTAACATTTAATAACGACATCTATTAGCTAATGACCTCAATTCGTTTCTTTTGATTAACCAACAAAGTGACTAAATAATTCACCTCTTTCTCTTTGTTCATACGTTCAATTTCAATATCTAATATAATTTATATGTTTAATAGTTGATCGTTGAAATAATCTATAGTATCAACATAAAAATAACTTATAATCCCATTTAGTGACAATATCACAATGACTATCAATACTAGTAATTCTTAGATACGTTCGAATGTTTTACTCATTATCTAGGTGAATATATCTGTAATTACAAAAGAAAATATTTGAGCAAATAGTATATCATCTCATATAAAATATAGTGAGAATTCTATAGATTAAGGTGTACTAGAGCGAGTAAGAAAGAAACAAAAAAATCGATTTTTCTTACCTTTTCAATAAAATCAAAATATTTCAATTTTAGATCGATGAACAAACTGGTTAAACTATTATAAATTTAGAAGATCGAATCATAATATAATATTATTTTCTAGATGTCTGATAGATTAAAAATAAAACTTCAACAGACTACACATGCACTTGGTATATTAGCCTATAATCATCGATTACTTATTGATAATACAGTTGAAGATGGTGTGTATGTGTATTTATATATTTTATAGAAAAATATGTCTATGAATTATTTAGATCTATTTATTTTATTGAAACAATATATAGAACAAAGACAAATAGTCAAACAACTTGAAAATCAATTAAAAACTGTTACATTAAAAACAAAATCACAAAGGTAAAATATTTATTTTAATATAGAATGAAACCAAAATCAAACGAATGTATTGATATTTTTAGTCAACAAATTCAGGATCAACGACAACGTCGTCTTAATTCAACAAATCGAGCTACTAGATTAGTATGTAAAGATTTTCATTACAACTTTTTCATTGATTAGAACATTACAGTGAGAGAATGTCGCTTTTCTAAAGACTTACGTGATCATTATTGATTTATTCGTAATGAATAACATTGAGTAAAATAAATATTGAAATTTTAGCATAAAACAATTCAACAAATCTATGATATAATAAATTATCGTGGTCAACATACATCACCCATAGATCAATTACATTATATTAAAAAATTATGTGAAGATAGATTAAGGTTTGTTTTGAAATTAGTATTACAAAAAAGAAAATTTGAATGTTAATTCTAGAGATGATATATTATCTGAAGATGAAGATGAAGATGAATTAGATAGTCGAAACTGTACAATTGATGATGATCAAAATGAAAGTATTATAATACATCCTCGTGTTGTTCTTCCTCAATCATCAACAAAAAAACGTTCATTAAATCAAGATGATAATAATATTATGTCGCCACCAAAACGTCTTCGATATGAAGAATCTCGACAAATAGTATAATATAAATTATTTTATTCCCAATGATATTTTTCTATATTATATTAATAGATAAATCCTATATCTCAACGTATCATCGCTCAAACAACATTTGAATGTTTTACATCAGCAGAAAATACAACACGACCATTTACTGTATCAACTGATATTAAAATGATGGATAATTCATGTAATGACCAGTCAAGTTGTTTGACAATGAGTATGATTTATATTCATTTAAAAAGAAAAAAGTATCCAAAATTGTTTTCCTAGATAATGATAATACATTATCATCATCATCAATAAATAATAGTACAAAAACAACATCATCATCTTCAATTGAACAAACTTTATCAATGACACCAACAAAAATCTCTACGACAGCACATCGTTTTGCTTCGAGAAAAATTTTCAAACCAGAAACATGTTTTGTGGTAAAAAGGAATTTTTGTTTTTATATTTAAAATCGAAAATTTTTTCTTCTATTTATTAGTGTATCAAACGAATCAATTTTGGTTCGGTATCATATCGTTGTTCATATTGTTCTCAATCATGTCATGTTAATTGTAAAGAAAATGCAGGTTCAAATTGTAAAACATTGTCAAATAATGCAATGTTACCACCTCATTCACCTAAAATATCAACAATAACCACATTAAAAAATACTCATCGACAACGATTGACTAATTCAGAACCTCGAAAAGCAGGTATATCATCAATACATACATCAACTATTCAACGACGTTTACCATTCGATGGCATGATGTCACATAAATCCAGTAGCAAATATATTCCTTCTGTTTAATTATTTGAACGATAAAAATTTCTTTTTTTTGTTTGTTTGTTTACTCTTCAAGCACACACAAATTTCCTTTTTGATAGAATCATGTTTATTTTGTTTGTTATTATCAATATTTTGATATGATTTGTGTGTTGTAGAAATGAATGAATAAGCGAAATATTTGTTGTTACATATGTTTAATAAATATAAATTGTCAGATATTTGATTAGTAAAAAAAAAAACTTGACAAAAGTAAAATATTAAACACAAATGATGTATTCGTTATTCTTGAGAAAGATTTAACCCTTTCAGGACGGTGGTACAACGTATGTACCACCTATCCTGGAAGGAGGTTCAGGCTTTTTAAAAAAAAAAGTTTTTTTTTTTAGTCGCGGTCAAAAAGACAGTTTAAGAATAATGCACTGATCGTGAAAAAGATAAAAAGAAAAACTAGTCCTGAAAGGGTTAAATCGTATTATTTCTTATTGTGTTTTTTTCATACAATTTTACTTCTATTCGATGTAAACAAAAGTTCATCTTAATCTACATCTGAATGTGTAGATTTATACTCAACAAAAAGTAAGTTCAAATCCGAATCACACATACACTTCTTATTATCGTGGTATTTACTCAAGATTATAGTAGAAACAAGTATTTTTAATCATTTAACATCTACCAAGGTATAGCCTGTCTATAATAAATACTCTCGATGATCGACAGTGTTGAGTGTTATGAATAACTTTTATAGTAATATTAATTATTCATTGAGTAAAACAAATTATTGGAATGTTAATGTTTACATAATAGAAACCGTTTTTTTATTTAAATGAATGTTGAAGATTTAGCACTTCATAATGACAAATCACAACAAAATTTATCTAATTCATTTTTTTTCATAATATTCAAATAAGTATAGGAATAGAGAAAAAACTACTGTTCTACAATTCTATAACCATTGGAAAAAAGAAAGAGAATATAAGATATCTATTTCAAAAAATTAATTATGTTTACATGCGTTTATGAACACGGGGAAGATAAGACGAACAGAATGTATAGATGAATGAAATAAATTGCACTAAATTTTCCATAGTAGTAACAGGAATCAAAGACATATATAAACCAACTCAATGGAATGTATATATATATAGGTAGATATATGTATATTTTTGTACAGAAAATTATGCCGAGTTCGGTCAACAAAAGTAAACAAAGATTGCACAGTAAGTAGAAAAAAATAGTTGACAAAAGAAAAAGATCACGTTAAAAACAGGACGAGATTTGCATATATATATATACATATACATATGACTATAACTGTGTGTTTGACTGTGGTGGTGGTGATGTTGTTGTTTCAAGTTGTATATACAGAGATTCAATTTTTTTATTATTGGAATATTCAGTAAATAAATCAGCATAATCTGGCTTCTGAGGATCTACTTGACCACATGGATAACGAAGAACATCATTAGAATTTGAACGTATTGGAGTATTCTAAATAAATATAGATTTTCCTATTTCTTTTCATTTGAATCCTATTAAACATACACTATATTTTTCAATAAGATCATTTAATTGTGTAAATATTTCATGTTTAGCACCACCTAAAAATCTATAAACATGTTGTTGTAGTTGATTATGATCACGTTTAGGTGCTAGAATAACTTCAATAAGTAAATGACGACAATGATCTGATGCACGATATGATAATGCATAACCATATATTTTTTCATTTATACGTATTAAATAAGTTCCAATAGGTTTTGAACCTAAAAGTTGTTCTGTATATGCTCGACTTATAATTCCTAAGAGGAAATAATGTGAAAGATTATTTTATATAATAAGTATATTACCATGAAACCATAAATATATTTGACCATTTGGAGAACGGAATGTACTGTAAGGAACTTCCCTTGTGCAAAACCATTGACGAATATCTTCACGTGTCAAAGGTAACAAAGGTTTACTATATAAATAGAAATTAAAATACATGTTGTGAAGTTTTATTTACTAATTGATCGTTTTTGGAGAATATTCTCTATCGCACAAAGATATGACTTATTTTTATCGAACGCTATTATTCATACTGATTCTGTTATGAAAAAAATCTATATCTTACGATCGTGGATGTTCAACAGGAGTAGTTGGAGATTTTTCTTGTTCAATAGGTTCTTTTCTTAAATTATCCATTGATGAACTTTGTAGCTTAAGAGGTTTTTTTTCAACAAATTCAATATGAATTTTCTTTTCATTTGTTGGCGGAATGATTTTATTTGATGAATTTAATGGTGGTGGTTGAAGAATAGTTGTATGATTATCTGTATCAAAGCAGACATTTAATTGTGAAGAATTTTTTAAGTAACTATCTCGTGCACGTCGTGCAACTTCACGTCGTTCTCGATCAGCTTGTTTAGCGCGTTCTTCAATTTCACGATAAAAGATTTCATCAACAATATCACTTTGAGGAATTTGAGGAAGTGATGAAGATTTTTTCTGTTGTAAAACTTCACTTTCTTTATTCTAATAAAGTAAAATAAATATATATTATGAACTATAAAGAATAGAAAACATACCAAGACAAGTCGTCGTGTGTCAGATTCTAAACGTTCAAAGATACGCCGTGCTTCTTGTATATTATTAGATATTTCTTCAATTTGTTTTCGCCTATAAAAATAAACGAAAATTTCTTTAATTTACATAACATTAATATCTGTCTTTTATTTATGGCTTATCAATAATAGTCAGAAGCTTATTCATATTGATTTTCAATATGTTAAACTTACAGACGACACAAACTTGTTCGCTGCATATTAGCAAGCAATACATTAAGTCTATTACAGGGAATAATATACAAGAAATTAGGAATGGATTATTAAAAAAAAAGAACTCAATAAATAAATGCTAATCTATATAACTTACTCATCACGATGCACCGTATAATAACTTCCGGTTTTAGTTGGAGCAGCATGATTAGCACCGGCAATAGCTCTACAGAGACAAGTTATGTCAGTATGTAAGTAATATGAAGCATATTAATTTTATGTGTCTGAATTACAAAACTAACCTTCGATGATTATGATGCTCATTTTCGTCATTAATTCTAGAAAACCGAGAAATTTCAATTAAATTTATTATATAGAATATCTACTTGTCATGTAAGTATTCATCAATGGTCTTTGAGGATATTTGTGATTCGCCCATGACCTTACACCATTCATTACCATCAACACCAAGTCGAAATGTAACACGTTTGTTATTTTTCTTAATTTTATTTCTTTTATCTAGAAAAATCATTTCGATATTATTATAATTAAATTAATCAATAGATATTTTTTTTTATACGTGTTGATTTCAATGTATTCATTGCTTTTTCTTTTTCTTCATCTTCTCGTTCATAATATCTTCGAATTTGTTCTTCACGCATCTTACAGAAAAGTAATTGTTTTTGATCTTCTGGCAATCCATTGAGTAATTCACGTGGAACATATAGATCATGTAAGATCTGGGCGAGCATTTCATCCTCTAAAATATGTTAAAATACAAAAAAAAACCTAGTATTTGTCATTACAATCAAGGATTTTGTTTCATATATGCCCACATAATTTAAAACGTTTCTCCTTCGATCATTCACAAGGAGACCAACAAAGAATTCGATTGGTTAATTCATCAGCCATGATATCTGTAACAATGAACTCTCATCATTTATATAGAAAATTTATTGGTTTACTCATATGAATAGAGAAAACATCTTGTACAGGTTAATTTCTAATCTAGAATATCATAAGTGATGATATATCTTGTCTTTTCAGTAAGATAAAAGCACATACTATCACGTCAAGAACAAAAGAGAGTGCATTCAGATGAAGAACTAACTATTTTTCTGGAATTTTTTCTCACTTTTTTTTTTAGATTAAAAAATCCTTTGTTAAATATTAAAAAATGGATGATATATCAACAAATAATCATAAAAATACAATTGCCAATGATATTGATGATCAACAAATCTTAAAACGAAATATATCTAAAGTACCAATAACACTTAATATTCGTTATAAAACTCAAACATTTCCAGTTGAATGTGATTTATATGATACATTAAAAGATCTTAAAGAAAAAATTGATAAATTAACAGATGTTGATCCACAAGTACAAAAATTAGTTAATAAATCAATTACAAGTGTTAAACGTGATGATATAACAACAACATTAAAAGATTTGAATATAACGGATGGACAAACATTATTATTAGTTGGTGCAACTCGATCAGAAATTTTATCAACTAGTCAAGTAAATATTCCTTCAAGTGGAAATAAAGATTCGAATGATGATCATGCATCACCAACCAATAAAAAAGAACCATTATGTAAACAAACAAAACATGAAAAAGTATTAAAAGCTGGTAAATATATTTAACAAAGGAATAATCGTTTTTTCAAAACTAGTTTTTATTAATTTTCAGGTAAACCAGATAATGTTCAAATGGGTATTCGTAATAAACATGATCCATTACCACAATCAATTGATGGTTTACTTATGTCAATGTTAAGTCATTCAGCTAAAAAAGCACGTTTAACATTTAAACTTGAAGTTGATGAATTATGGATCAATACAGGTAAGAAAATAAAGGTATTTTATTGTATTTTATTTTGTATAATTAGCGGAAACAACAAAAAAAATCCCAATGACACATATACGTAATATTGTTGATGAACCAATTGAAGGTAATGAAGGTTATTCAATTGTTGGCTTCCAAACTGGCACAACGTAAGTTTAATTTTGTTTTATAATTATTCAAAATTCTTTGTTTATGTATTTTTAGAGAAAATTCGATCATATGGATCTATTGGTGTCCATCACAATATGTTAAATCAATTCGTCGTGAAATTCTTTCTGATCATTAAATGATAATCACATCTACTCTTTTTTTTACTCTTATTTGTCTTTCGTAATTTCAAACAAAGAAACTCTCAAAACGAATCATTCGAATGTTCTCATTATTATTGTTAGATTTTCTTTGTCTTTCTCTGTCTCTCTCTTTTTTATCTCATTAAATGTTGACTTCTAGTCTCTAAACATGATTATATAAACTAAATAAGAACAAAAAAATAAAATCAAAAATCTTTTTTCAGACATATATATATTCAATGACTAAACAAGAAAAAAGATCACGTATATTATTAACTGATTCACAGATAAATACGCTTGCTGGTGCAGCTTCTGGTGCATTCGTTAGTGTACTTGTTAGTCCATTAGATGTTGTTAAAACACGTATTCAAGTAAAACGTTTACCAAAAGGTGCAGCAGATACACCATTATTAACGACAATATATAGATTAGGTCAACAAGAAGGTTTTCGAGCATTTTTCAAAGGTCTAGGAACGACAATGTTGGTAAGAAAACTATTTTTTTCTATTCAAAATATTATTCTATTGAAGTTCTAGGGATATATACCTAATTGGGCAATTTATTTTGGTACATATCAATGGTCAAAAAAACAATATGCTTCTGCATTATCACTAATACATTCCGAACATGATATGTTAGTTAATTTACTTGCATCAGTTACTGCCGGTGCTATATCAAATACAGCGACAGCACCAATATGGACTATTCGTACACGTATGATGACTCAAACAAATCATGAAGATTATAGAAATACATTTCATGCAGCACAAAAAATTTATAAAACAGAAGGAATGTATGCTTTATTTCGTGGTGTTATACCATCAATGTGGGGTTTGGTAAATTAGCTTTTTTCTTAAGTATTGAAAGATCTTAGCAAGGATAGTTTATGATGAGTGTTTCAAATCTTTCTGTTTTACCTATTCTAAAATAAGATCAAATCCATAGTTTTAACTAAAACAAGAACTCTGTCTGGAACATGTATCACTCATAAGAATCGGCATGATGCATGAAATTTAATATATGATTTTTTTTCCTATACAGATTCATGTTGGTGTTCAATTCCCACTGTACGAATATCTTAAAAAGAAATGTGCTGGTACTGATTCACCTTCGGATCATCATTTATCGACAGGACAACTTATGTTTGCATCGAGTGTTTCAAAAGTCATTGCTTCTGTAGTTGCATATCCACATGAAATTGTTCGTAGTCGACTTCAAGATGCAGGACATGCTCGACGTATACATCAAAAATCTTCAACTACTACCACTGAGTTTCGTGAATATAAAAATGTACGTGATGCAGTTAGAACAATTGCTAAAGAAGAAGGGTTACGAGGATTTTATCGTGGTATTATACCTGCACTATTACGAACAGTACCTGCAGCAGTATTAACTTTAATATCGTATGAAAAAATGAAAGATTTTCTTACTGATAATTATGGTCCTGATTCGACACAACAATAAAACACTTTTTTCTTATTTTTTGTATGTATTAATCTCGCTAAAACATTTTGTGTAATCTAACCGAGCGTTTATGTCAATATAAATTTTGTCATAAGAAATGAATAATAGCTTATATTATTACTTTTACAAAAAGGTTTAATAGCGTAGTTTCCTACTATTATAAGAGTAAATATTAAAAACATGACTATCTAAATTCATGCATTTATATATCTTCAGACCATGGAATTGATGTCTTGATTATTAGGTAATAAAATTTCTTTTAACCAGCAATATACAGTAAGAAGTAGAGTTATTCATGATAGAAAAAATCATAATGCACACTTTGCTCTTATTGGTTTAAATAAAAATTTATGATATGTATATTTATATCCGAACAAAGTGGAAGAAACCTTTGCATATATCTTTATATGGTAAAAGAAGATCATTTTATCTTATACAATTTTACTTCTATAATCGATATTTTATTATTAATAGAGAAAAGAAAAAGAAAGCTAACATAATAATATGTAGAAAAAATAAAGTAAGAAATGAAACGATCAGAAAAAAAGGATCGATTACATATAAATACACACATGTAACATTGACTGTATCAATCACACAGAATAAGAACATTCATAGTTGATATGGTGGTAATTGTCCATTATGATTAGCCATCAAAGTAGTTAATACTTTAGTTGGATCTAATGATGGTTCAATACCACTTGAACGTTTTGTGTCATGTCCAACAATATCAAGTTTTTGTTGACGATGACGTATTTCATTCTCTTGATTACTATCATCGATTACTTCGGGTAGAATTAAATCAGGACCTACAATATGAGGTATAACATGATTATATAATTTTAAAGGTGCAATTGGTAATTGACTATCAATTTGAATTGGTGTTCGAGATATACCATCTTAAAATAGATAACAAAAATACATAAAATAAAAAATATTGATTTTTATTAAAAATTAATTACTACCAGTCGGCGAACGCGGATCACATTGAAGTTGAACAACACGATTAAGTTTTCCACCATTATTTGATTTTGGTGGTGTACTATAAATATTTGAATTAAATTTATCTGAATAACGTTTTGTATTTGAACTTGTTGCGGCACCCATGATCTTCCGAGAAATGAAATGACTATAGATAATTTGACTGTGTCTGTATACAAAGGTTCAATCGCGCTCTATTGTTTCAAATGGATCGCTACCATCGCCAAAAAAATTATTTTTATAATGATTTTATTTATAAAAAAAACCTTCAATTTTTACTTAAAAATAATTTCAATTAAAATTTACTAAATATTAAAATGAATCTCTCTTATGATTGGCTTATAAATTTAACCAATCAAATAAATAAATAGCAAGAACTCGTTGTTGTTTGTTTTTCTTCTTTTGTCTTGTGCTATTCTAATATCTATACGATTGGTTACATAAAAATTGCGTCGGAAATACATGTGAGATGTCTTCTACTCTAGATATGACGTCGAAAGCCCAATGTTTTTTCGACATCAAAATTGGTGAAAATGATGGTAAGATATTTATTATATTAAATATCTATCTTTCTATAAGATTTTTTATTAGCTGGTCGAATTGTATTTGAGCTTTATAACGATTTATGTCCACGTACATGCGAGAATTTTCGTTGTTTATGTACAGGTAAAGTAGATTTTATTGTTGAATAATATTTTAAAATATTTATTCTAGGAGAAAAAGGTCGTGGTTTGACATTGTATAAAAAATTATCTTATAAAGGATGTTTATTTCATCGTATTGTGAAAAATTTTATGATACAAGCGGGTGATTTTACGGAAGGTAAGTGGGAAAAAATTTTGTTTTTTTTTTAAATTAGGATTTTTCTTTGTTTTGATTTTAAATTTAATTCTATACATTTATTTTCGTTGATCAGCAAGATTGATTTTGAAGACATCTTTCGGTCCACCATGACGAGTGATGGCAGGCAAAAGATCTATATGAGGCCATCACTTGCATTATATTTTATCTCTTTTAGTCGAGTGTTGATAACTAAATAAGATGATCTATGTGTGTTATAAATAATCGAATTTTTCTGTCTATGTGGTCTTTCAATTCCAGGCAACGGCACCGGCGGTGAATCGATATATGGCGGCTCATTTGCAGGTATGTTTAGTGACATTTTCGATAATAAAAAAATTGTGTTCTTTTCATTATTTTAGATGAAAATCTTCAAATGAAACATGATCGACCTTATCTTCTTTCAATGGCTAATCGAGGACCAAACACAAATGGTTCACAATTTTTCATGTATGTACAGAAGAATTTCATCTTATAGTTTTAAAGAATATTTCTTATTTTTATTTTAGAACGACAGATGTAGCATCACATCTTGATGGGTAAATATTGATATTTAATAATAAATAAAGATTTTGATCTATCTTTTGATTCTTGACAAAATTTTACGTTTAAAGAGTAATCATAAATTGTAATATATAAACTTATTGATATTGACATGGCTAGATATAGAGTATAGTATAATTCTAGAGAGATAAGTATTAGTTTGTACCAAATTATAAGATTTCATATAGATGTAGGTTGAGTTCGAAGTCTTAGAACTTGATTAATTTTTTAATGTTACCATAACATAGAATGTAAATTACAGATTCATATAGCTACTATTAAAAACTAGTAAATGTTTTCTTTACTAAATTTAGAATAGAGAAATATATAGATTAGTATTATATCCAGAATTTCGATCAATCATAGACAGTCTAATTCATAGAACACAATGACTTTTTTATAAAGTATTTTCGAGATCGAACATTACAAAATTCTTCATCAGTGTACGATTATATTCGATTTCCTAATTCTAAAAGTCTATAGTTAAGTTTTATTAAAAAAATTCTTGTCTTTATATAAAATTACCATTTTCTTTAGTAAACATGTTGTTTTTGGCCATGTTGTATCTGGTCAAGCAGTTGTTGATACTATTGAAAATCTTCCTGTTGATTCAGCTACGAACCGTCCATTAAAAGATGTTATTATAACAAATTGTGGTCAACTAGAATCTATTACAAGTAAAATTTAATTATTTTATCAAATATATATATGTATATATATGTGTTTAGAAAGCAATAAATCAAAAAAACGTAAAATATCAACTGGAGATGATAATGAAGATGAAACTATCGAAGAAAATAATGATAATGAAAGTAGTTCATCATCAGACAATGATGAAAAGAAAAAGAAATCCAAACATAGTAAAAAATCGAAGAAAAAAGAAAAACATCGAAGAAAAAAAGATGGAAAACGTTCATCAAAAAAAAGTGATGAAGATGAAAATACTCTTAAGAATAATACCGGTGAAATATCTATACGAGATACAAAATCAAATATTGATTCTGATGAATTACCAAATATCTCCGAATCGAAAATGATGCGATCCGTATTAAATGAAAACGAAAAAACATCTCGGTAGGAAAATAAAATTATTAAAAATATCAAAAAACCTTCGAAATTTTCTAGAACTAACAGTCATCAATCATCGAAAAAAGTTGATTCAAATGGTCGTCCAGTTAAAGGTCGTGGTATAATGGTAAGAGAAATTGTTTTTTTTTCGTTTTAATAAATTAAATTTATTCTAGAGATATACAGGAAAAAGTCGTTCCAGATCACGTACACCACCTCATTGGCGTTCAGCAGCTGAAGAACGTAAACGTCAAATTGGAATGAATGAACAAACAAATTCGAATGAAAATCCGGATACAGCAATACAACCATCTGAACAAATAGCTAATCGTGAAAATTCTAAACGTACGCGTTCATATTTAAAAAATGGTGATGTAAATGATGATCAAGTAAATACTATAAATTCAACTAATGATGAGGATCAATTGCCACAAGAATTAAATAAACGATCACGTCGTCATGATAGACGACGTGATGTTGTTGATGTTGACAACGATGATGATGATGATACTAATAATGAAGTACAACCACAACCAGTTATACAAAGTAGTATTGTTCGAGCTGAACCAAAACAACGTGAACATCGTAATGAATCAAAACATCATCGATCAACAAATAATAATAAACATGATGAAAATGAAACATCGAATCATGATAAACATGGTAAATTTATCTCAATTATTTTCTCATTTATTAATTTTTTTTTCTTTTTTTAGTACAAAATAATTCTTCACCATCTCGTCATAAACGTGATTACGATGAATCTCATAGTCATCATCATGGTCGACGGCGGCGGCGTTCTCGAACGTCAGCATCACCAGTAAAAACTGATCAACAAAATAATACAACAAATAATTCAAGTTCATCAACTACCGACCCATCATCTATAAAACGACGTAATCGATGGGAGAATGAAGATGCTTTTAATGAACGACAAACAGCAGCACAACATGTAAGTCTTGAAGATGAATTACGTTTAATTTCACAAACAAATGAAATACAATCTGAGACAACTACGCAATCGAATGACATTCCACAGCCAATAGTAACAGAAGTTCCTAGTAAATCAAAATGGGATGATGACGACGATGATAATGATAGCCGTAGTGATAATAAACAACAAGAAGAAGAAATGATAGTAAATTCAGTACAACAAAATCAGATTCAATCAGAATCGTAAGTTTATTATTGTATAAGAAGAAAATCTTTAACTTTGTTATGATATTTATCTTTAGTTCATCAAAAGTACAACCAATTAGTCCAATAGTAAATAATTCTGTTGAAACTTCATCAAATATTGAAAAATCTAATGAAATTCCATCAGTATCGGATAAACAACAAGAGAAATCAACTGAACAATCATCATCAAGTAATACACGAAAAGAAAAAGATTCTTCGACGAAAGAACGTCGTCAACGACGAACACCAAGTCAAGATCGTGAGCGTGATCGGCATCATCGACCATCAAGTCGAGATCGTGAACGTGAACGTGATCGTCATCGTCGAACATCTAGTCGTGAACGACGTCCTTATCATTCATCATCAAATAATCGTTATCGTAATTATCCTGAAAAAGATGATTATCATCGTCGAAGAAATTATGATGATCGATATAGCAATAGTCGTCGTCGACGATACTCACCACCAGCATCATCATCTCGAAATCGATATAATGATAGATATAGAGGTTAGATATCTTGAAAGTTTTTTTAAATAGATTTGAATTAATTAATTTTTCTTAAGGTCGTGATCGTGATTATTATAATAGAGATCGTAAAAGAAATGATGATCGTGACCGTGATCGTCATCGTTCATCTCGTGATAAAAATACTCGTCCAACACAATCAAAACTATCCAGTCGTCGAAAGAAAACATCTAGTTCATCATCAAGTTCAAGTTCTGCATCCGGTTCTCGTTCATCTTCATCATCTTCATCGTCATCATCAGGATCCTCTTCGTCCTCCTCATCATCGTCCGGCTCTTCATCAAGTAGTTCATCTGGATCGTAAGTTTTTTTTTGATTTTATCAACAATCATTTATTTTAAAATTTTCAATATTGTAGAAAATCTCCATCCGGACAAAATCAACGTATTCCAACTCCACCAGTACGCAAACGTTTACCTACACCACCTAATCCTGATGATGAAAATATTTTTGTATCTTTGCCAGTTGTGAAAGCACGTGAAGCACCTGAACGAAGACAGATTAAAATTGAATTGGCAAAATCTATGCCATTACCACCTTCAACATCACCAGGTAAAATCAATACTTGTAATTTTTCTTAATAAAAAATATAATATTTATCTAAATAGTTCGACCAGCTCCACCGCCACCTCTTCCTCTTTATGATCCTGAAGAAGATGATGAATCATCAAATACAGCAACAACACATTTACAAGATCGTATTGGTGAACATGAAGATATGGAACTTGATGATCTTGATGAACCAGAACCAACATCAACAGATGATTTAACTTCTTCAACAACTTTTATGGAAGAACAATCAGTACAATCAATAACTGCAACACCTCCAGTACTACCACCTGTTATATCTCTTTATGACGATGATGCTAATCAAGAAGCAAACATTCCATCCGATAGTAACCAAGTAAATAAATTCGTATGTTCATATATAAATAATTTCATAAATTATTATTTAGGAACAAAGTAATGATGCTGGTAGTGTTGTACAAGTAGTAACTTCATCAAATGAAATCAACAATGAAAAGAAATCATCAAAACATCGATCCAGTAAAATAAAATTCACAAATATTTTTTAAAATTATTTATTTATTTTTTTATTAGCATCACGTTCTTCGGCATCAAGTTCATCATCCGATAGTGATACAAGTAGTTCAACATCATCTTCATCTACTCGATCTTCACATTCACCATCACCTCATCCAAATAAAAAGAAAGAATCAACACAGTAAATAAACTAAACAGATTTATTTTCTGATATTTATTTTTATTTTTTTTCTTCTATAGTCGTCAACAGAATGGTGACAATAGTTCAAATTCTAAATATAAATCACGACGTCGTTAAAACATTCTTTTTTTTTGTTACACACAGACATTCTTGTGTATATGTTTTTTCTTGTCCATCTTTAATCTTCTTGTTTTTTTTACCTAGTCTATATCTTTGTTCTTTTGTTTGTGCGTAAGGACATAAAAAACAAAAAAAAACCTAATGATGAATTTTTGTTCGATTTCTTTTTTTTTCCAGATATTTCTATTCATGATTGATCCAACAGCAACAATAAATGATTCAGGTGGTGGCAATAGCCATTCATCAAAAAGAAATTTTAATTGCTTTATAAGACCAAGAATTTTATTAACCGGTTTACGTCGTTCAGGTAAAACATCCATACAACGTGTTATATTTACTAAAATGTCACCATCACAAACACAATTTCTTGAATCAACACCACATTTAACATTAAATCAATTTTCATGTGGTTCATTTATTAATTTTCAAGTACAAGAACTACCCGGTCAGTTACAAGTATTTACATCAGGACATAATAGTGGTAGTGGAGGAAATAGTGGATTAGCATCATCATATGATGATGATACAATGACAAGTATGGTTGGTGGTGGTTATGATATGGAACGTTTATTAAAACGTTGCAATGCTGTTGTATATATCATTGATGCTCAAGATGATTATTCAGAGTCAATTGTACGGTTAAATGTAATTATACAAATAGGTAGACGAGTTAATCCAAGAATACGATATGAAGTATTTATACATAAAGTTGATCAGTTATCAGACGAAGCCAAAACTGAAACACAACGAGATATTCATAATCAGGTATGTATATGTCATTTCTTTCATTAAATAAATTCTACAATCGTATAGAGAACTTATTTTGATAAATATCTCATTCTATTTAGGTACGAGATCGTTTTGCTGATACTGTTGGTGGAGGGGATATGTGGTCATCAACGTCCAATACGCCTAATACAAATCCTCAAGATATTCTAATAAATTTTCATTTAACTTCAATCTATGATCATTCAATATTTGAAGCATTTTCAAAAGTAATACAAAAATTAATCCCACAATTTGGCCATTTAGAACGTTTGCTCAATTATTTATTATTAACATCGAATATTGATCAAGCATTTTTATTTGATGTTCAAACGAAAATAAGTATTGCAACTGATTCATCACCCACCGATATGCAAGTAAGTTATAGAATAAATTATAGGAAAAAAACAAAACATCTATCTAATTATTTTCGTTTTATAAGATGTATGAATTATGTTGTGATATGATTGATTTATTAATTAATATGAGTGAAATATATGGAAAACCAAACGAAGATAATGTTCGAACAATTAATGATGATGACGATGATGATGATGATGAATATATAAATGAACGTGAAAATTTAAATAATGATGATAATGAACAACATGAATGGAATATTGATACTCAAAATGATCCATATGATGAGAATAATGTTCAAGTCAATGATTTAAGAAATAATTCATATATACATAGTATGTAGATTTATTTTTAAACGAAAATATGTAAACTTTTTATTTGATTATATCTTTAGGTCCTTTAGGTACAACACCAGTGATAAATAATCAACATTCATCATTAATTGAAACAACAAATGAACCAGCATCAGCTGTATTTGATTCAATGTCATCAAGTGTTATTAAATTAACCGGTGGTCGAGCACTTTATCTCAAAGAAATCAATCGTCATTTAGCATTAATATGTATTTTACGAGAAGAAGCACTTACAAAACAAGCACTTATTGATTATAATGTTAGACAATTAAAAAAATCAATTATGAAATTATTTCGTTTAAATCATCCAACATCTCGACCTCCTGTGTCATCACCAAACATTGTTTAATAAAACGTTTTTTTTTCTATTACCCTGATCCCACCAATGTTTCAGGAATGCATGTTTGTGTCTTTGTTGTTCACGTTTTTCTTTTTTGTTGCTGTTGTTGTTGTTGATGTTGTTGTTGCTATCATTAAAAAGAAGCCCTGTTTCTTTCTATTCGCATGCGAAAGTGTTCTTCTTGTACTTGTACATAAATAATATATATCTACTTCTTGCACGACGATATTGTTAATTTGTCCATTTTTTGATTGGCAAAACATTATCGTTTTTTTACCTTTTTCCTCTTTTTTTTTTGATGCGCATCGGCACAAACAGTGAACTATCTTGTTCGATTTTCTTTTCTTTTCTTTTTCTTTTGTCTTCTTTGAAATTCTTTAGCACGCGCGCGTATCTACGTGTATGCGGCAGACATTTTGTTTCACATACACACATTTTGTCCTGTTTGTTCTTTTGTGCGCGCATTTCATTTATTAGAAAAAATGTAAACAAATAGTGCATAACAAACTTCAGTTTTTTTTATTTAATGCATCTATATTTGAACAAATTGAAGAAGATCATCAAAAGTCAAACTTCATCATTGTTTTGTAGTACATATTTCAAAATTCAACTGGAAATTTTGGTATTTTACGTCCATTAAAATAACATCTTCTGATATATATGTATCTTCAAAAGAATCTAATAAAACTTCAAAGATTTGTAACCAACTACTGATAGGATTTTATTAATATCATAAGCAAATTTGCTATCAGTTTTATAAGTAATCTTAGATCCGAATTCCTACAAGAGCCTAATACTGTTGAAAAAGATGATATGTTAATGTATAGTTATTCCTCAGATAAAGTAAGTTTGAGTAGATATAATAAACATACTATGAATTTTCCATCAACTAATATTTTTTCTAATATATTAAAAATTTGGAAGGCAAACTGCCACTCCAACCGGCACATTCTAATTACCTTCATTACTGCACCATTTACTTAGAAAATAGCAGTAAAATTAAAAGCAATTACATAATTGAACTCGCTCAATACTAATAAGGGTTTATTTTTTTTCTCCCGTAATAGTAATTGTGATAGAAGGCATTGCTGAAAAACGTGACAAGTGCTTTGTTTTTTAGAAGTATTTATATATTTAACTAATCCTATTAACTATATAAAGAATATGCAACTATTTTTTTAAAGGTTAATCTAAACTAATTTTAATTTAGATGCGTGGGTGTGGTACAGAGATAAATATAACATCCACACTCTTTATGTTGAATTTAAAACTAGTGATATTTACGAACGAAAAATATGATGAACATTATTTTTTGAATCTAAAATATGCAGTAAAAAGAAGCTAGACTTTTTCAGACTAAAAGTACACAAATTCTGTTTTTACTTATTTAGTCTGCATCTTTGAATAATATCATGTAAGCATTTAGAAGAGTCACATTATCCAACATAATAAAATAAACAATATGTAATGTGATCTTCTTTCATCTCAAAAAGTATTATATGACTACTTTTATATATACAATTAAATCATCAATATTATTTCGTCCTAGACTATCGAAATAAACATAGAACAAAGTCTCATTCGGTTGAGTTAAGGTATCAGACAAAAATAACAAGATGACAAGTGTATTGTAAGCGATTATAATCATTCATGTTAGAAATTAATATCTAACATGAAATTGATATATTTTCAGATTTAAGTTTTCTTTTTTTGTAGTGATGCAAGTACAAATAGTGTCAATGAAACAACATACCTTTGTTAATCACTGTTATACTATATAATTATTCGATTATATTCTTGTGTGTATATAACCTTGAGAAATCAGTCAATCGATATAATAATTTAATAGCAATCATTGTTACTTATAGAGTGCTAACGCTTTTCAATTAACTTGACTTCTAATGTATATACATTTCTATTTTTCTTTTGTGCCATTATACAAAGCCGGATTTTAGATACTCATAAAAAAGTAGTGATTAGCTGAATGTATGTTTACTAATCAATTGTCTTTTGAGTATTCAGAAACTATATTTATAGGACCGATAAAAAGCTACTGGGTTGGTTTATTTTTCGACAGATGTGATAAAATCTGATGTTCTTTACAACGAAATGTCGAATCTTGATAACAATTATTTGAATATAATGCAGTGCAATATTCATTTGAACAATTAAGATGATCTAAATCATCTATATCATTTTCTCAAAATTCCTTCGAAATACTCAATTTGTTGATATTCATTTAATTACATATAAAAAGAAAATATTTCATCAATACAATTCACATGTTTATCACATACTTCACGCTAATTCAGACGTAAATATAATTTACAACGATCATATTCAAAATAGGCATGACATGATAATTCTATCAATATATTATCAGATAACTGGAAACCGAATCCGAGGAAACATGCAGGTTAATGCTATCGATATTTATCAATAGATTTTGATTATCAGTGTTACCATTTACTCTTAAAATAGTTTTGATTTCAGTGATCAATCATTTATCTCTTAAAAATTCTTATTTTAGAAAGTTAATCATCAATTAGTTGTATACAAATATTGACATTAGTCTTATATTTGATTCATTTGAATAAACAAAATAATTCTCTCAAGAAATTTTCAAAAATGAGAAATTCAAAACTCTAAATGATCCCTACTTTTATCACTAGTTCATTCGATTATTTTTGCTGAATTCTGAACTTTTTGAAATATGATTTTTATCTTTTTAAAGCATGATCGTAAATGAGTGATAGAGTAGAGGTGGAAAATTTTAATCTCATGTCTATTCCATAGACCATGACAAACACCTTAATGGTTCCTTACAGAAACAGACAGCACGATCGTACTTCCCATTTTAATCTTTCAGGAACTGTAAAGACTGATGTATTCATACGTCATCGGGACTCATACGGTGAAAGACTTCCTCTCAACCTCACGAGATTAGAATACATTTAATGTCTTATTTAACTGAGGTGGGAAAAATTATCACGATTTGATATAATAAACTGTTTTTTTTTTAATAACATATTATAGAATTCATGTTAGGAGCTGCTCAATTAGTATCAACATGTTGGATATGTCTTTATAATAATAGTTAATGCTGTATTCAAACGATAAAGATCACTGAAAAATAGCGTCACCAATGACTACAATATCGAAAATTACTGATTTAAACTTCGATGATATAACATCACTTAAATACAAGAACACGTTTTTCCAACAAACTCTTTTGAGTAGAAATCATTCAACGAATTCACATTTTATCTAATAATAAAGAGATTATTTTAATTCAAACAATAGTTTATTTTATTCAAAAATATTATTAATACTAATTCAAATTAATAAAAATATCTAGTTTTGTTTATTTTTTGTCCTATTTAGATGTAACAAAAGGATTACGATTCGCAGGAATATAGTGTTCCGATTGTTGAATATCTGTTGGTTGTTCAGCACTAACACTATTCATTCGTAGTCGTTCTCTTTCGCTAACAAACATTGGTGATAGACTTGGATTTGTATTAATAAATCGTTCAAAATCATCCAAGCTCACAACACCATCTTTATTCTTCAATAGAAAAACAAAACATCCGATAGATGAAGAAATATTTTAGAAATATTACCATATCCCATTGTTTAAGTAATTGTTGTATTAACTGTTGAGATTCAACTGTAGGTGGTAAACATTCTTGCAGATCTTCACGTGTTATAATTCGATCACGATTAACATCAAGTGATTCGAAATATACTAAAAGATCGATATATATATAAACATTTAGAATATCTTATTTTAACTTACAAGAAATTTTTTGATGTGCTGTACCTCGTTCGAGAATATGAGAAACAATCATAAAATGAAAAAAATCAATACTACCATCAGTTCTTTGATCCTATTCAATAAAATAAAAAAGAGGAATTCTGATGAAAAGTAAACAAGTAGAATTTTACTCGATTTTGTACATCAAATAATCGATAGAGTCGTTCAACAGCTGTTGGATCATTATAACCAATTGGAACAAGTGAGAATTTCTGAAGACATCGCCAAAGATCCTAAACAAATTTTTAATAAGTTATTTTTCTATAATAATAAACAATATGCGTACTTGAGGTGATTCAATTTTTCCATTAGGAAAATGTCGACGAAAAATAGCATTCCTAAACAGAAAGCATTTAATTAATCTATTATTATTTTCAAATAAAACTTACGCACATAGCTTTTATTTCTTCTGATGAACCTTAAAAAAAAAGGACCAATCATTATTTCAAATTAATCTATTGTGATTTTTATTTCTTACGATTTGTACGCATAACTAAATCACGAAGAACAGTTTTATTTATTTTTGTTTTATTTGCACCCATATTTTTATGTTCAAAAGATTAATATATACACTACAAACAAAAAAGAAATTGAATATATTATTAAAGTCATGAATATATATGAAATTCTGTGTCTTTATAAAATAGGCTCATTAGCATAATATTTACAAAAACTTTTTTGTTCTTTATTAGATCATTATTGATTATATCAATGGAAGGTCTTTCGAATGAATTATTGTATACCTTTCTGTTAAGAAGAATTATACATAACATTGATTTGACGAATGTAAAAAAAAAGAAGAAAAGAAGACAAACTTCATTCTTATACGTGTTTTTTTCTGTTTCTTTTATAGCAACGCAAATATATTCAGTAATTTTTATTTTTAATATTAAGCTTTTTTTACTTTAATAATAGCATTATCTTTGGAATACTGTGATTAACTGAAAATTAATATAGTCTATTTAAATGATCTAGTTTTTTTCTAGACATTTTAGTTCATAAGTAGAGGTTCTCTAGAGTAACGTGAATATATGCTTTTCTTTGTTGATTGTATTGTTGGTGTCGTCTCTAAGGAGTTTTTTTTCTTTTTTTTTTTTATTCTTTATGTTTGTTTCAGCATCAATTCAAGTGTCTCCAATAGAAACTCGACACTGCACTCTCATCATTTTATGGGGCTAAAAAAGAGATGGTGATTCATCTTGGGGTGATGCTGCTGCCGTCGCCCCGGATTGTTCTCTCTCTCTCTCTCTCTCACTCTTTCTCGTTTTCTTTTTCATTCGTCGCCTTCGTTACACACTCATTTCTTTTCTATTTCTCTATATAATATATCAGCCTAACTCGCTCACTCTGTCAGTCAGTCGCAACAAAGAGACGTACAAGAGCAAACAAGCAACCACTACCGTCGTTAAATAAAGCCAAAAAACTTCAGTATGTTTTTTCTTTAGTTTTATTTCGTTAGTTACTTGTAAAGAAACTCTTTTACTATTAAGATAATGCGTGAATGTATTTCAATCCATGTTGGTCAAGCTGGTGTTCAAATTGGTAATGCATGTTGGGAATTATACTGTTTAGAACATGGTATTCAACCCGATGGACAAATGCCATCAGATAAAACAATTGGTGGAGGTGATGATTCATTCAACACCTTCTTCAGTGAAACAGGTGCTGGTAAACACGTACCACGAGCTGTTTTTGTCGATTTAGAACCAACTGTTATCGGTAAATATATCAAAAATATATAAATATAAACGATTCTAATGAACTATTCTCTCTTCAGATGAAGTTCGTACTGGTACATATCGTCAATTATTTCACCCTGAACAATTAATTACTGGCAAAGAAGATGCTGGTAAATTTAGATTAAAATAAAACTCCTTCTTTTGTATTAATATATTATTTATATTATATAGCTAACAATTACGCTCGTGGTCATTATACCATTGGAAAGGAAATTGTTGATTTAGTACTCGATCGTATTCGTAAATTGGCTGATCAATGTACTGGTCTTCAAGGATTTCTTATCTTCCATAGTTTCGGAGGTAAAAAATACCTATTTTTAAAAATAAATTCATTTTTATGAAAAATATTTTTAATTAGGTGGTACTGGTTCTGGTTTTACATCATTATTAATGGAACGTCTCAGTGTTGATTATGGTAAAAAATCGAAACTCGAATTTGCTGTTTATCCAGCTCCACAAATTTCGACTGCTGTCGTTGAACCATACAACTCAATTTTAACAACACATACAACACTCGAACATTCAGATTGTGCATTTATGGTTGACAATGGTTCGTAAAAGAAATTTTAAGAAAAAATTTTTTTTGTTTAATAAAATATTTTTTTCTTTCAGAGGCCATCTATGATATCTGTCGTCGTAATTTGGATATTGAACGTCCAACATATACAAATTTAAATCGATTAATTGCACAAATTGTTTCATCAATTACAGCATCATTACGTTTTGATGGTGCACTTAACGTTGATCTTACTGAATTTCAAACAAATTTAGTACCTTATCCTCGTATTCATTTTCCATTGGCTACTTATGCACCGATCATTAGCGGTAGGGTGTCTCTCATTGTCTATCTATATATATATATTTACTTATTTTGTTTTTTTTTATGTAGCTGAAAAAGCTTATCATGAACAATTGACTGTTGCTGAAATCACCAATGCTGTTTTTGAACCAGCCAATCAAATGGTTAAATGTGATCCTCGTCATGGTAAATACATGGCCTGCTGTTTATTATATCGAGGTGATGTTGTACCAAAAGATGTCAATGCAGCTATTGCTACCATCAAAACAAAACGAACCATTCAATTTGTTGACTGGTGTCCAACAGGTTTCAAAGTCGGTATTAACTATCAACCACCAACTGTTGTACCAGGTGGTGATTTAGCTAAAGTTCAACGAGCTGTTTGTATGTTATCAAATACAACTGCTATTGCCGGTACGTTTATTATAATTTTATTACAATTAATTATTTTATTTTATTTTTTACAGAGGCTTGGGCTCGTCTTGATCATAAATTCGATTTAATGTACGCTAAACGTGCTTTTGTTCACTGGTATGTCGGTGAAGGTATGGAAGAAGGTGAATTTTCTGAAGCACGTGAAGATTTAGCTGCATTAGAAAAAGATTACGAAGAAGTTGGTGTTGATTCAGTTGAAGTAAGAGACAACTTATTTTCAAAAAATAAAATTTACATATTTTTCTTTTAATTTTAGGGTGAAGGTGAAGGAGAAGGTGAAGAATATTAAATAATAGGACAAAGCAGGATTCTTGGACAATAAATAATAATCATCTTATTTTGTTTCTTGTTCTATTGTATCTTTAAAAAAAAAATCTTATTATGAAAAAATAAAATAAAATTTCAATAGACATAAAGATTATTCAAATATTTCTTTAGATACATATTTTTATATCGATATCCATAAAATATAGTTCGTTTTTGTCTTGCATTGAAGTAAAAAGAATAATGAAAGATTCTACTACTACTAATACTGTACCACCATCATCATCGTCATCGACAGCGACAACAGCAGCAGCTGCAGCAGCAACAACAACAGCAACAACGACGGCGATAGTTTCACCATCGAGTCCAAATGCTACTAAAGAGAAACCAACAACAAATACTGTTTTTCGTGATACACGTGCTGAACTTGCACAATTATTGAAGAAAAAAGAAGAAATTGAAGTTTGTTAAGAAGATTGTTTGTTTTTTCTTGAAATAAATAGAATATTATTTATAGAAATCATTATCAGATATTGAAGAACAAATTTATGCGTTTGAAACGAGTTATCTTAAACAAACACAAGATACAGGAAATTGTATTCGAGGATGGAGCAATTGTTTAACTAGTGGAAGTGGAAATAATAAGTGAGTGTGTGTCTTACTCAAAATCATCTATAGTCGATCGTTATCCTTTCAAAACTTGAATTTATCATAAAAGAAATAAATTCTTT
>CAJNOI010000028.1:72789-147878 GCA_905250115.1 Adineta steineri
TTCGTCTATTCACTTTATTATTTGAAACACCGGATGAACGAATTTTAAGTAACATTAAATCAGCATTCTTTTTAGCAGCCAATTTTTCTAGAGCATGTCGACGGAGATAAGATAAAGCAAGTCGAATTTCTTCGTTAGTATTTCCCAATTCAGCACAAATACTTTCAATTAATTCCTATATAGAATTATATATATATTTCAAAGAAAAAGACAGGTTATTGATTTTACTTCTGGAATGTTTTCAGCACCGGTGGAAGCATCTGTATAAGGTGGTTCCCAAAGACGAATTTTATCACGTTGTAGTAGTGGACGAACATGATCAAGCAATTCTTTATTACTAAATTCTTCCATGAATAATCTTATTTTTCAATACAAATGAAGTAATGTAGTATGTGTTTATTATATATTATTTAATAAAATTGCGTGATTCTATGGCAAGAAAGGAATATTCACTTACTCATGGTTTGTTCCTCGTATGACAGCTATGAAGAACCAATCAATTGATATTTGATAATTTTTATCGACAAAGTCGGACATCTACTCTAGATTTATTAAGTCATTTATTCCTAGTAAGATAATTATAGTAACGATTGTAAATTTATTAGAACTTATATGATTTTTTGGAAATTACAATTCTGGTAATGTATTATTAAAGAATGGCATTATATTTTGAAAAAGAAAATCTTTATTTGGCATATGATCAGAAGCACCATGTGATACATGTGAAGTAAATCGATAGATTTTCCCTTGATCCCATAATGTTCGTAAACCAATAAGATCTTCAGTAAATTGACGAGATTGATTCCATAGTTCGACATCCATTGATTTTGGTTTATAACCTAGAAACCATCCTGATAGGCTTGGAGCAACAACTTCATCGACATCTGAATAAGTTATAACGAATGCATTTAATTTAAGCATATTCATTTTATAGTTTTCATTTCGTACCGATAATTCATTGTTGATATCCGGAAGAAATTGACATCGACTCATATATTTATCAAGTTGATATGGATCACGCCAATAACCTGCTACACTAATCACATCTTGAACAGCTTTTTCATAAGCAAATTCACTGATTAATTTTCGAAAATCTGGAGGTAATTGTTGAAGATTCGGAACACCAAAAACACCTCCATTAATACCACTTAATGTAATAAGATTGTAGACAGGCAATGAGCAACGTTCAACAGCAGCTCTTACAATAAGACTACCTTGAGAAAAACCAAGCATATTAAATCCTTTTTGAAGATGTGGATCGGCATGAATTGTATTACAAAATAGTTCAACTTGACGATTCATTGTTAATAAAAATGAATCATCAGCTCCATTGCCAATTTCGACTGATATAACATAAATACCTGGATAAGTTTCATTAATCCAACCAGCAAATTCATTCAAGTCACTTGCATTTCTTGTGACACCATGCATGAGTACAACAGGACGATATGTTATAGCATTGATGGAAATCGATAAAACAATCGAAATTATGAATACAAATAGAACTACACATGCCATTCCTATATGATGGTTTGTTTTCTGATCAGATATCAAAGACCCACCTACTATTTCTAATAATAACAAGCATCTGCTAGATTTCTCATGGTTAATTTATCGTGCTATGTAGTCCGATATAATATTGAAAAAATATGTTAATTTCTAATACTTAAATGGCAAGACTGTTTGTATAAAAAAAACCCTTTTTATTTTTTATTGAATCACATCTATACAATAGTAACATATAAGAAAATAACAAAAAAAAACTAGACACACACGCACTGATCATTTACGTTTCCAAATAAAGATACGACTATCATCGGAACAAGCTACTAATATTGAACCATCATAATTGAAAGATACACGACTGATTTTAGCTTTTGAATTTGGATTTTTTAATTTAACAAAACTTTAGAAAATAAATAAAAGTAAATAAATAATTAAAAATTTTACTCTTACTCAACAGATGGATTATGCATATGATGACGTAGATCCCATACTTGAATTTGACCATCTAATGTACCAATAGCAAGTAACTTTAAAATCAAACATTCAATAATCTATCTATTTCAAAAATATTCTTTTTTTACTTGACTAGCACGACAAATATCAAATTTTAGAAACCAAATATATTCTTTTTCATTTACTACCCATTTGAGAAGTAATTTAAATGATGATGCTTTTGTAGTACTACCAAGAATTGGTTGCCATAAACAAAATGTATTATCTGCAGACTAAACATATATATCGAATTAAATACAGAAGAAAAAAACAAAAGAATAATTTACTCGTGAAAGTAATACATCACCATACCATTGTACATTATCGACATAATGTGAATGAAGTGTTTTAGCTTTTGCTTCAATATCAGCAAAAGCTACTGGATATGCTTTTATTAATCGTCGTTTCTGTTCATGAATTGGATTTTCAGCTAGATCAATTTGTTCTCGAATTTTATCACTTGTTAATGACCATACAAATACTGATCGATCCATACTAGCTGAAGCAAGCATTGTACATTGATCATTAATATCCTTAAATGAATTTTTTGTTTCTTTTGGAATCAATAATATAGAATTTATTTTACCACACAAAGTACTTGATCAGTATGACCATTTGGTCCATGAAATACAACAAGACACATAGATGAAAGAACATCCCAAAGTGTTATCGTAAAATCTAAACATTAAAAACAAGAGTAGAGAATGATAAGAATTTTGTTTTTTCTTCTTCTTACTTTTGCTTGCTGTACATAAAAGGTTAGGTTTAGCTTTAGCAAATGTTAAATGATTGATAGCACCAGTTTGTAAAAGCTAAACGATGTTTTATAATTCGAAAATTTTTTCCTTCGCTATTTTCTTACTGCAGTATGTTGTGATTTTCGATGAACATCAAGTATACGCACGACACCTCGTTCTCCACCAGCAGCTAAAAGAATTTTTGGTGAATCTTCAGTTTTATCATCGATCATTGTCCATGCACATGCGAAATATTCTTCATTAGCCTAGTTCACAGAAAATAATTCATTTTATATTCATTTATAGAGACTTACATCAGGATCAAGATAAGCATGAACTAATTGAGTTTTATTTGTATTCGTATCAAATTTATAGATTTGAATCTATTATCAAAAAATACAGGATAAAATCAATTGTTATAATTAATTATAAATACATACAGAATTTGCTCCAACACTAGCAAATAGAAACCCATTTGGATATTGTACTTGATTATTAACTTCTACTGCATAAATTTGTTGACGATGATTTTCCTATATGTTAGAAGATACGAATAGAAATATCAGTTCAGATGAAATATAAGTGCTACCACGTTTGTACTTTGATAATCTGAATGCATGAATATGCTGTACGTGTTTTTGATGATGAACGAACTTCTTCTTCATCAGCACTACTATCATCACTATGATCATTAATAGTTATTTCAGATGAGATTACCTATGAAATAAATTGAAAAAAAAAAACAAAATATGTATTTATTTTCTTCTAACGAACGAAAAAATAATTGGAACTAATTTTCAATTAGAAATTTTCATGCTCACATATGTAGACTATCTTCATTAGCATTGAAAAATATTTATATGAATTCACTCACCCCTGATGATGCCATTTATTTTATATCTAAAAAAAGAAACGTTCAATAATCATCATCCACTAAAATCATTTATCTTATAAGATCACTTTGTTTAAAAAACAGGAATGAGAATATTTTCAAGATATAACTATATATAAAGAAAGAAAAGCAAATACAATTCATTTCACTTGAAATAAATCTAACAAATAAAGAAAATGCGGAACAATATATAAACAATTTTTTTGCATCACAGTTAAACTGTGCAAATTGCACAAAATAATCAAAAAGAAAAACACATCTCTCCCTCTCTCTTTCACATTGTATAACGAATCTGTTCAGTTTTTTTTGTTCGTGCATTTTTCTTTGATGACGATGATGATGATGATGTTCTAGAACGATTTGTACAACATAATAATGATCCAAACCATGAACAAGAATGAAATTTCGATGATAAAATTCTTCGTCCACCATTTATTCGATTTCGATGTCGTTGTTCATATGAATTATGTATTTCAATAGCTTGTTCAAATACATTTCGTACATTAAAATTAAGCATTGATGAACATTCTAAATAAGCTTTAGCTGAACATATACGTGCTAAATATTCTCCTTGAGACTGTGTAATTGGTCGTTGATTTTTTTCTGCTAATCCTTCTAATGTAGATGGATCATTACGTAAATCAAGTTTAGTTCCAACAAGTACAATAGGTATACGTGGTGCATAACCTTAATAAGAATTCAATTATACAAAAAAACAAAATTCTTATCGGAATATTTCAATACATACGATTTAATTCCGGTATCCATTTACTTAATATATTCGAATAGCTATCAGGATCAACAACAGAAAAACAAAGAATAAATACATTTGTATTTGGATAAGCCATTATACGTAGTTGATCATATTCTTCCTATGAAATAGATAAGAATAAAATTTTTCGAAAAAAAGTTTAAATATTTTTTCGTTACCTGTCCAGCACTATCAAATAAATTGAGAATATATTTTTGATTACTTAATGTCACTGTTGCTAGAATATTTCAATAATTTAAATCGGTAATTATCTTGTATTTAACCAACCTGCATAGTTCTCAAAAATAGTTGGAACATATGGATCTTGTGGATATTCTCCATCTTTATAAACAATACATAGTGTTGTCTTAAAATGAAACAGAAATTATTCATTTTCAAATGAATCATATCTTTTCTTACTTTGCCTGTGTAACCATCACCTATTAGTAATTTAAATTGAAAATAATATATATATATATATTTCTTTTTTATTTATAAATGGAACTTACCAACAACAACTACTTTAATTTCTTCTGTTAATGACGTCGTTGCTGTTGGTCTATAGTTATGTGACTTTGATTTTGACATGTACTAGAATGAAAAAATGAATATTTATTCATTTGACAATATGATCATGATTTAAATATCGTCGCACTGTATATAGGTGCGTTTACCTATTAATATACATTGACGATGATGATGATTTAATGATATGCAAAGGGTATGAAGAAAAAAAATGGACAGTAATTTTTTTTTTCTTTTCTGTTTTCTTTTACTGATGACCTGAAGAGACGAGACGAGACGCGACGAGACGAGCGAACAAACTGATGCATTCAAATAGAGGACGAACAAACGAGCGAGCGCTTATGTATTTATGAATATGGTCAGACAACGAATTGGAATGAAAAATTGATAGAGGTCGTGATAAATATAAGAGATAGGATTTCATATGAGAATAAGTTCACAAAAAAAAAGAGCGAACTTTATCTGATAATGACTTCATATAATACAATTATCTCATCAATAAAAATCAACAATGGTTTATAAGTTCAAAGATCTTAGAATAACTATAAGGCTTACTTTGAATAAGTGAATGATGACAAACGAATGAATAAATGTTGAAGGTGAAAATTTTGTTGATGTTAACAGTGAAGTATACACGCTCGCACCTCAACGAAAAGAAAACGAAAGGGACAGAAAAATGAGGGGAACCTTTTTTCTTCTTCTTCTTCTTCTTCGTCTTCTTGCTCTTATTCTTAGTCGTTAAATAGTAAATGAGATGTTCTTTCGATAGGCTTCTGTTCTTTTTTTCTCTTTTCTTCCTTATATTCTTTCTTTTTGTGTATGTGAAGGTGTTATTTAATAATCTATATCCAGTCATTCTTTTCCTTTCATCGTCACTCAAAATATTCTATCATATCACTCATACATTTATTGTATTTAATCATTTCGCTTCACATCGGTCTACGTAAACGAATTGATTGACAAAGTAAATCGAAAGCGAAAAAAAAACGAAAAGTAAAGATATACATATTGCGATATGATTATTTGACAATCGTGTTGTTGTTATTATTGCATTTAATACAACAATCAATTTTTATTTCAACCAGCTGAATATTAAATACAGCTGTCATCAATTCATCGATAGAAAAAAAGAAAGGCAAGGACAATCAATATTTTAAGACATGTATATATCATACTTAGAACTCCAATGGTTCATAAAGTATAATCTATAAATAACAATGCCTAATAAAGTTTATCAAGACCTTGAATATTTGACAGACGATCGACAGACGATTCATATAAATATTCAAACGTTTGACTAGAAAATGCGGGAAAAGAAAATTGAATTTTAAATTATATTATGCTTGTCAAAATAAAACAGCGTGACAAACAAGAACGATGTTCATTCTTTCGAACAATTATTAAATGAATAACTAGTCATACCAAAGGCGTTTTCTTTTTCTTTCTCGATTTGTTTGTAAATTGAACAGTCTGATTTTAATCATAGAAACTTTATGACAAAAAAAACGTTTTGAAAGTTCAAAAGAAAAACAATGACATCAGCCTTTTTTTGTCTTCTTCTTATATCTCTAATATATATAAGGATATAGTCATAAGTGTTAAAACCTATTTCTTATATTAAATACTATTTATATTGCATGTTAATATCTTGCATGTCAATTTGTCATGAATAATTCTTTTATTAAAAATATATTCGCCAGTTTTTGTTGTTTTTAGTCTTCGGTGAATTAGCTTACACGAAGAATTGACACTGTTTTTCATATTTATGGAATATTTAAACTTCATGTATATGTAATTAAATTCGAATTTATATAACTAATGTTATTAATATAAACATTGTATTAATTCATTTAATAATAAACTTTATTTTTTTTTCAATATTAAATTAAATTATTCTGTGCATATTCATTGAAGTATTTAGTTATCTTATGCATAGTATAATAAGTAAATAAAGATATATGAATATGATTTCATTATTATTTAAAAATCAAATATATTTTTTAATGAAAAATTCACAAATCTAATCAAGAAACAAAAAACGAGAAAACCCTTGTTTATTTGCATGTTAAGGAAAAAAAATGAACAATCGAAATAGAGTATATTAAAATTATCATAAAGTATGTGTAAAACACTACGAGTCTTATATTCTTTGAAAATATAATATGTAATAGTGAAGAAACTATTTTTTCTTATATAAATTTAAACACTAATTAGAAAAAAAGAATGTTTTAATAATCAATTATGAATATTCTGTTCATAACCATTGTGTGATTGTTGAACAAAAGCTAAATCAACAAAAAGTATTTCTCCATTAGCAGCTATAATCATTGTTTGTTTAGTCAAAGCCATTGTTGCTGCTTCACTGTCTAATTGAAATAATTCAGTTACAACATTTGGATCATTTGGTCGAATTTCAAGTACACGTGACCAATGTTTTTGCCATTGACCATTAAAATATTTTCCTGATGTCATTGTATCTAATATATAACATTTTTCATTATTTATTGCATGAACGGAACATGGCCAACGAAGACGTTGAGTTGATAATAAATCAGCATCAATTATTTTTATTATATTACCAGTATTGACATCACAAATATGAAGTGAAAATGTATAAGCAATACCTTAAAATTTCAGAATTTTATTTAAATAAAATCAATATTTTAATATCGTTACCTTGATTATAATAAGGTTTACATGAATGTTCAACAATCATATATAAACGTTGTCCATGAACAGATATTAATTTCGGTCGAGCTAAACATAGAATATATTAAATAGATTTATTTATTTCAATAAAATCTCATGATTTGCTTCAATGAAGCACTGTACACATCTGTTAGTATCATCAAATAAGAATATCAATCTATCATTTGAAATAAAACTATACTCATTTTTGTTAAAACGAAAAAAACAAGAAAATTTTTTATGTTAAAATTATACCTTCATCATATTTATCTGAATGATTATAAATTCTCCATTGTGTAATAAATTCTAATTTATCATCAAATTTAATTATAGATGAATTCCGATAATCACATACATAAACACATCCACGTATATTATCTGTATCGATACCTAATGGTAAAAATGTTCCGGATTCTTCAGATGATTCTGTTTCTATATGAATATAAAAAAAATTTTCAATAAAAAAAAAACAATAATCTTTATATCATACCTTTAACACAATCTAATGTCAGTCCACTTTCAATATCAATCATACTTACAGTTTCACCATGTGATATATAAGCTATATCATGTGTTTGATATATTTTTGATAAAGCTATACCACGTATACTCGGTGTTAATGGTATTGTCTTTAATGTATCACCATATTCATTAAGAACAAATAATTTATTACAAATACCTAATAAAATTTTCTTATTATTTTCTGTTATAGCAATAGCTTCAGGCTCTAATGTTGATAAATGATCCATTTTTATATATTTATATGGTGTAAGATTCGTTATTGGTTGTTCTACAGTTGGAATCGATGATGATGATGTTGTTGTATAATTTCGTTGTGTTTCAATTCCATTATATGTGATTTGTCCAATAGTATCTGCACCTATAGTATGACGTCCTTCAGCAAATGTTAAAGCACTATGTGGTTCTTTATGTTGTTCAACAGCTTGTCGAATATTTCTTATATTCAATTCAATTTCTTCGAGATTATCCCATAATTGTTGTTTATTATTATTTGTATTTGATTTTAAACGTTCTAATTCAGTACCAACAGTATTTGTATCCGCAGCTAAATCAGCATAAATTTTTTGTTTACGATGATAATGTTCTGTTATATCATCATCAAGATGTGCAGCAATATTTTTAACTTCATTATGTATTGATGATTGTTTACGATCAATTTGTTTACGTACATCATCAAAATCATATTTTAACCGACGAATTTGTTCTTCAATTTCATGTTCTAAACGTTTCTGATCGGATAATAATGTTTCAACACGTGATGTTACATTTGTAGGTGTTGATAATGTTGATGGAGGAGATAAATTATTTTCTTCTTGACGATAATAATATGTTTCACGTTCATGTACCATTGGAAGTGGACGATTTATTGAATTTGATGAATTACTAACAAGCTGAGAAGAATTATTTCGATGAAAAGTAGGTAAAATATTATCATTAAGATTAAAACGTTCTGTTTGGGGTATTTTAATCTTAGAAAAGAAAAAATATGATTCGATTATATTGATTATAAACTTTAACTTACCTCGGGTGTAATTAATTGTTCATGTAGATCATCATTAATAGATGAGCGATATGATAACGATGATGTTGATCGTTGTTTTGCTGTACCATTATGAGAAGATTGTGGTGTTTCAAGATTTTGTGGTGGTGGTGGAAAACGATCTGAAGAACGTCTTGATGATGATTGAGATATTTTATCATCTTGTTGTTGTTGTTGATAAGTAGATGTAGTATTTATTCTTGGATGAATATTATATATTATTGGTGCAGTTGGTGATCGTCTTGATATGATATCACTAGTACCACTTTGAACACTATCTGTATTACTTGTTTGACGAAAACGTTGTCGTTGAGAATTCATTGAATTTAACGTATGATTTGTATTAATATCTTCGTCATCGTTGTTATTATTATGATGTGTATGAGAAATTGGTGATAAATGATGATTTAATTGTGTATCTATGATAGGAATATATTGAGGTGTTGGACTTTTTTTAGGTGATTGTCGATGAATAGATTCAATCATTTCACGAAGATTATCAAGATTAGATGACATAATAGATATTGGTCTTTCTTGTATTTCAAATGGATGATGATGATTTTCTTTTGCTGTTTGTAATTGTTCAGGAAAAGATGATGCAACTGGAATTGTTCTATATAAAATTTTATTATTTTAAATTTTCTCAAAAAATAAAAAACTTTTACCCATGAACAAGATGATCCCATGTAATTTCTTCTGTAACTTCTTCATATGCTTGTGATGATTGTTTACCATTCAATGGTGAAGATGTTCGTTGTTCTTGATATCCATTATTACGTGCTTGTTCAAAGATTTTGATTAATTCATCATGTTTATCTGTTGTTGTTATAATATGATCTGTTCGTTGAGATTTTGGTGCTGTAGCTTCGGAATAAATTTTTATTAAATCCGAAACAATAGGTTGTATACTTGATACGCTCGATGAACGTGATAAACGATTTCCATTTTCTCCTGTTCCTGATGATCGATTAAATGCATTTACAATTGATGCAATACCATTTAAATTTGTACCATTTGTAGGAATGATATCATGTCCATCAATTTCATTTATAATTGGTTTATGTCTATCATGTTCTAGTAAGATTTGTGTTTGTGGTATGATTAATTGAGATGATGATGATGTTGAACTAGTTGGCTGATATGCTATATGTTTTTTAGGTTGAGGAATTGATGGTATAGGACGAGCACCTATACGCCATTCTTGACTTAAGATAAGATTAGGTGGTAGATCACGTAAATTTGTCTCATCAAATGGATGAGCCTAAAGCGAGAATAATGACATTAAATTTTATTTAAAAACTAACATGTTTAAAGATATAAATTAATAAAACACTCAAAAGAAGTTTATAAATGTTCTTATCTCTTCTATGTTGAAACATGAAGGTCATTATAGTAGGTTTTATTTGTTAAAAAAAAGTTATTTGTCATTCAATTGATAAATACATATACTTACTTGATAATGACATTTCGGACACGTAAGTCGACTATTTTTTATTAATTTATCACGAATACAATTGAAACAATATGTATGCGTACACGGTAATACACGTGGATCTTTATATTCACCATTACATAATGGACAAGCATGAACAGTTTCTTTTTGTATTGGTGGTGGTGCTGCACTTCGTACATTAAAAGCACGTTTCTCACCACCACCTAGACCATTGATACTACTTGCATTACTTGAAGAACGACTTATAATTGATTTTGGTAACTGACCAGCACCATTATTATAACGAGCTATTGGAATATTGCTTGCTACACGAGACATTTTGTCTATATTTATTTAATGGTATGACATGATGTCTTGAAAAATAGGAAGGAGTAACTTATTTACTTATACTGGCTTCTGTCAAATATATATATATGTGATATACCTAAAATAGAAAAAAAAAGAAATAAAGGTATGTCGATCACTTAAAAGCGGTAACGAATAAAAAAAGACAGAAAGTGAAAACATGGTGTTGTTTCGTTTTTTCTTTTTTTAAAGTAATGCCTCGTCACTTCTTTTGATAACATACAGCAGCTTTTATTAAATAGACCTTACACATATAAAAAAAAATGACAAGAATGAGTGAGAAAAATGTCGACAAAAATATAACGTCGTCATTTTACACATCAATACATCATTTTTCAATATACACAAAGTCTATTTCTCTTTTTTCGACAGAAAACCATGAACTCATAATTGGAGATTGTCAAATATCTCGATCGATCATATATATAAAAATTTCTTTAGTTAAGTAGTACTTACTACTTGACTTTTGAATTTGTTTAGTCAAGACAAAAAATATTATTGTATGAAATATGAACTGTTGAAAAAACAAATAGAAAATTGAAGGTTAAAGAATAAGTATAAGGTGAGAAATAATAAATCAAATTGATTTATATGTTTAGAAGATATTAAAATATCAAATGACTGAAACACGCGTTCAATTAGATAATTGAATAGGAGTAAAACGATGAAATAGTCCTCCTCAAGGATTAGTCTCAGCTTGCTAGTCGAATAATATGGAGAGTCATTTTAATTGCCCCTCATTGTGTGACCGAAATGTTAGTTGTAGGATTAAATCGACAAGAACGAGACTAATTTTTTGTCGTTTCTCTCTCTCGTATTCTCTTATGTTCAATATGACCCTTCTTCTTCGTTATTCTCAATTTTTTCTCTCTTGTCGAACCAATACATGAATATACTTCTAGTCATCAATGAACAACATATACACGAGCTTAAAAGCAACAAAAGCTGTATGTGTTGTACTATACATTCAAGCAAATAAATGTACAGAGAAAAGACAACATCATATCGTAGTCATACAATGCATTACTATTTAATAGTCATTGAAATGTAAAGAATATATATGTATCGAGGCGTAATAAAAACCGGAAATGTGTCTTAATACTTATTCGTTTCGATCAAATCGTATTGCGTGATAACTAAAGATTTAAATATAATACATTTTCTATAATTCATATTAAGTATGTAAGAATGATCACTACGAAAGGTTATCAAATCAGTGTGAAGGTAACAAGTGTATTGAAACATGACTTATGAATAAAACATATGTATATATGTGTTCATATTGAATTAACAATTAATGATTATTGTTTTCTTTTTCTTTCTCTATTCAAAATGAAGAAAAAAAAGAAACTTATTTGATTTTGATTAGATGAACAAATTCATTTTTAATACGATGATTGAAACAATAATAAATATTTATGATTTATTTGGGTTTAATTTGAAATATAATGACTTGAAACTATATTCTAACGTACTAATCATTCATCTAAACTTATATATAGTTCTAAATGCGCCAAGATAATGCCGTCAATTTATTTGTGTTTCCAAAATGTTCAGGCGCATTTTTATTTCATCATCATCATTCTGTTAATCTTAAATATATTTTCTTCTTATGTTACCTTTTACAATTCTTATACATAATACAAATGCAGCATCTTCTTCATTAACAAATAATATTTTATTAACAAATTTTCTTGAGAAAAATTTTCAATATCCAATTCAATCATCATTTAATCGTCATGCACGTATACCATCATTATTATCAAATATATTTCTTTGGTTATCTTTTTTCTTAACTATTATTGTACTTCAAATAGGTAAACATGAATTAAATATAAATATAAAAATAATTTATAGTTTAACGATGTTATCAATTGTTATTATTTGTTATATATTTATTTTATTGGAATCAAAAGGTTGTATTGAACAAATTTTACTTAGAAAACATATTCATATTGATATGATTAAAAGAGAATTAGGTTTAATTCAAAAGAATTCGAAATTAACTAATTATTTAACTGTAACAGCAACAAATTATTTTAATTCATTCAAACGAAAATATATTGATTATCAAGTATGAAAATAGTTCATTGTTAAAAGTTTTTCAGTATAATAGATAAGATCTTCCGATTAAAGAAATGTATGATAGTCATGATCACCGATTAAATTCATAGCTAACGAAGAAACGTCCTTAAATGTTCAAGTTGATTAGAGCCCATCTGTTGGCCATCAGTAGACCTGAAAAGGTTCTGACATTATTTTCGAGATATGATTATTTTACTGCCTAGAATATTCATAAAGTTTCAGTCAAATCAGATGCTTCCTTAAGAAGTTACTAGCTTTCCAGTAAATACTCATAGTTTGACAAAATCAAGGAGGTAATAGCTGGCACTCAGCACCGAAAAACACCGAACAGGTGCTGAGGTATTGAGCAAGCGCTGAGCTGCTGAACCAAGGGAATAATAGCTGGAACCCAGCACATTAGCACCTGCGCAGCACCTCAGCGTCCGTTCAGCATCTCAGCATCTGTTCGGTGTTTTTTGGTGCTGGGTGCCAGCTACGACCCCCTTGGACAAAATACTCTTAAACGAGATTTTTTAAACTTTCGTTTCGATTGAAACTTCCTGAATATTCTGGGCGAAATCTCAGATCCAATTAAATAATTCTATCTCGGGAATAAATCATTATCCTTATATACATTTTATTTTCAAAGAAATACACGAAATAACAATAGTATTATCTACTATTGTCTTTTAAATGCTTTCATTTTAGTCATACGACAAATCATTATATATACGTTTTCAATCATGTTTTTATCGTCATATTCGATTTATTGAGACTCCATTTAATATTCGCCAATACTATATAAATATTCCTGATTTTTCAATAAATCAAAATTATCTATGTCAAATATTATTTACATTTAATTTATCAATTATTGGTCGAGATGCTGATATTGTACATGATGATATTAAACAAGAATTTCAACGTCTTGAAATGAAATTATTTAATAGAACGAATGAAAATGATATTGATGTAAATTTAATGAATAAATTAGCACGTATACAACAGCATATTTATTTTCGATTTAATGATATAAAACAGCAAGATTTATTATTAGGTCAACGACGTACATGTCTTATTTATGAAAATAAAACGAATATATATTATCGATGGTTTTTAACTGAAAATATTTTTTGGATAATGACATGTATCGGTTTATCATGGTTATTTCGTGCTATATTTGCATGTTTAATAACAAAAATTATCGTTCCTATTCATATTGAATTAGAAGGTGCTATGCCTTTACAATTCTCTAAAATCAATCAGGAGGAAAATATAATCAAAGGAAAAATATCGAACAAGATTTAGATTTTACACATATAAATATTTTTCGTTTAATTCTATCAAAAGTCTACCTTTATTTTCATATTCAACATTAAAGTTGTAGAGATCATTTTTAAGTATATGCGAATTCTTGATTTTATATTGAATCTTATTGGTGTGTATAAATACCAATAGAATAACTTTGTTCGTTCTGTTATATCTGACAGTCAAACAAAGATAAAAATGAATGATCGATAAAAAAAATATAATATTACATTCTCTTCACGTCTACTCTTCAACTATATATTATTCGATCGAGTATTCTATGAATATCATGTTGCTATTACTCATCGATTGAAATACATCATGACGAATGCGACTGTTGTTACAAGCAAGCCTATTGTACCAAGTTGTATGTATAATCAATAAAATATAAAAAATTTAAATTACGTAAAATTATTTTTTAGTTGTTGTACAAGAAGATGGTGCGCGTAAAGTAATGGTCTATCTTAATATCCCGGAATTAAAAGTAAAAAGATCTTTTCCTAATTTTTTTAAATTTATTCCATCAAATGGACATGAAAAAGTACTCGATTTTCAAGATCAGTAAGTATTATTTAAATCAAATAAAGAAATTCTTATTCAAAATATTTAGATCATTTACATTTACAATGAATATTCAAACAAAATTATATTCATTATCAATTGCACGATTACCAGGAGAAATTCAACCTGAAAAATGCTCAATTAAGGTTTTATTAAAGTTTTATTCAAGAATAAAATAAAATAAATTTTTCCTTAATTTTAGTATCAACGTGGTGGTTGTTGGATAACCTTAGTTAAATTAGAACCAATGTCTTGGATGAATAGAATTTGTGATGATCTAACTCCAGGATTAGATATACAAGAAGATGAAGATAAAAGTCCATCGCCAACAGCTCCTGTTGAAGAAATACAATTGAAGGATACTAATATGCCACCACCATTTAATCTAGTTCCTCTAGCTCCATCAATATCATCTAAACCAGCAATGAGAAAAGCGCCTGCACCACCACCACCTTCAACTAGTTAAATTATTTGCTCAGATATTTCTTAGAATCTTGACAAAACAAAACATCTCAATATCTTTATGTTTATTTCATTTTGTTTTTGTATGTGTTTATAAAACACAAATTATGTGTTACATTCTTGTTTCTTTTTAAATGTCCTAACACAAAATAAACAGATATCATAAGAAATGTTCACTTCTTATTTCGAAAAAAGAACTAATCATCACAATTATAGATTTTCAAGTAATACGGAATTTGCTGCCTAGTTATATTGTATTTTTCTATAAATAGTAACTTATATTACTAACAGAATAATGAATCATAGGATGTTTTTATTATGCGTACTGCAGATGTTTCCTGTATTGATTAGTGAAGGAAAACAGATCTATGATTCAGTGTTTGGGTCAATGCACACAGATAAATAGATATAGAAAATTAGCTAAAAGCAAACTCATATAAATGATTATATACTATGGTCAGAATAGCCACTCATGCAAAAATATACTATATGTTGATAATATTACCAGTTGACAGCTATTTAGTTGAAATTCTGCATATATCATAAGATTAATTCGCAAATTAGTTCGATTTTATTTTATTTTATTTTTCATCATTTAACGAAGTCATAACACAAGAAAAAAAAAATAGGCAAACTAGAATATTATAGACAAGAAAGGAATAATATATATACGAGAGGCAAACACATATACTAGTACATGAAATTTGTACAAAAAATATTTAAAAGAATCATTTGTTAAGCATCAATTGCTGATGCACAAATGTCACATATTTTATTTCTTCGTTTTTCACATGTACATCTATTTCGTTTTTTACCTGGTGTACCAAGTACAGTTGTTAGAACAAGATTATCACGACGAACTCGTTTTGGTGTCGTAATAATAGATGATCGTGTACGTTTTTGATTTCGTGTAGTTGAAGATATTGTTTCCAAAGGTGTCTCTTCAACATATCTTGGTGAACTAGCTACTCGTCGTGGTTGTTGTTGACGACGTCGACTACCATTCCTGGGAATAGGTATAGGTAAAAGTGGTCTATCATTAATAGGAGATGTTGATTGAATACGTTGATTTGATGGTGGTGTTGATGGAGACATTTGTGGTAATGGTGGCATTGCAAGACTTTTCTTCTTTCGCACAACAGGTGGACGAGGTGGTTTAGCATCTTTTGTTGATGGAACTGGTGCCTAAAGATTCATTTGTTAGACATCTATATATTAAGAAAAAAGATTTTAGATTTACCGATACAGTAACTGATGTCGTCATGACATCTATAACAATGACTGAAGTATCAGTAATGATCGGTTCATTATTCTTTTTTTTACGACCAGCTCGAGATTTTTTATTCAAAACAATATCTTCTTGTTTTTCTATTGGTATATCAATATCTTTTTTACCACGACGACTACTTCGAGTTGAAGCAGGTGGTTGTTGTTGTTGTTCAATTAATGGTGGTGTAATAATTGGTTCTACAGGCGATGAATTTTTTGATTTTGTATTTCGACCAACACGACGTTTTGGAGATGGAGGCTAAAATAAAAATAAATAGAAATATATTTCAAAAAAAGAGACGAATTTTATACTTGAATTGTATCTATTGGATTTTCAATAGTAATATCATTGCCTTTTCGTTTTTTTGATTTAGTTGTTGTTGTTTTCTTTGCAGATAATGGAATTATCGGTTCAGCTGGTGATAAATTAATAACTTCAATTGGTGATTTCTTTTTATTACGTGAAGGAGTACTACGAATTTTAGTTGTTAACGGTTGATTCTAAAATTCAAACATCAATGAATAAAGATTAATGAAAAATTATTGATTTACTTCTTCATTGTTAATAATAGGTTCAACAAGTTTTTTATTTCTTGTTGATTTTTTCACAGATACTGGAATATCTTCGATTTCATCTTCTTGTTTTTTACGATTACGTGAAGAAGTTGTTCTTTTCGGTTTAACATCATCTTCATCTTTTTTTTTACCTCTTCCACCTCGTGTTTTTTTCGGAATAATTTCATTTTCAATTGTTAATGGACATGGTGGTGGTGGTTCAAGTTGTGGAATAACATTATTATCAACATCTTGAATAACTTTCTTTTTCCTACCACGTAATGGTGTTGCTTGAACTTGTTTGACAGTATCTGGTATAATTTCATTTTGTTGTTCAATAATAATTTCAATATTATCTTCAATAATACTATCTTTTGTTTTAATACGACGTTTCGATTTTATTTGAATTTCTTTTTCTATAACGATATCTTCCTGTTGTTCTTTTATCGGTGATGAATTTTTCTTTTGACGTGTGACAGATTCACCACGTGGAATACGTGGAGGACGGCCAGCAGCACGATTTATATTTGCTCGTTGATGTACAATAGCTGATGGAGGAACCGCAGGAAGATCATTAGAATTTATTGTTAACACTGGTGCAACTGATGTTGATGTAGCCACTAGATAAATGAAGAAGAGAAAAAGGTTAGGACTTTCAACGATAGAAAATTCATACTAGTAAGATCGACTGGAATTATTATAGTTGGACTTGTTTGATGTACTGGAGTACTACTAAGTACCGGTGCAAATTGAGATCGACGAGCATTATTAACGGGTGATAAATGATGATCATTTATAACGTATGGTTTATCTCGAACAACATCAACATTTCTAAAATAAAGAATTTTGAATAAAAAAAAACTTCTTTTTTAATTAAAATAAATTTACGGTGATGAAGATGAATCTTGTTTTTCTAAAAATTGTTCACGATAGAAAGGTTCGTCGAAAGGCTAAACGAAAAATATTATAAAAAAAAACGATTGAAATTTAAGAAAATTTTCATACGAGATTATTTTTATTTGCTACATCTTTTAATCTAGAAAAAGAAAATATATTCTTAGAATTTTAATAAATTTTACATTTTTTCATATGCTTACAAATCAAATAAATTATTTTTAACATTTGAATCAACTTTATCAGTATTTGTTTCAATTGGTACATATGATTTATGCTGTTGAATTTTATTTAGTGTTTCTTGAAAATTATTTTGTATTTGAGAGAATTGATTTCGTAATTGATTAAGATAATCATCATTGTTATCATGAGATGAAGTCAAAACAGAGGAGAGTACTGGTACTGGCGATGATATTGTTGCCATTATTTGATGAGCAGTAAACGAAGAAAGCTGAGCTATATAAAAGAGAAGGAACAAGAGAGAAACAAGAACAAAAGAAACATGTCTTTGTTTCCCACAAACTAATATCGAATAAACCAATTAATTTTATCATGTATATTATAAGAATTTCTTTCATTAAAAAAAATCTTTTTAGTTTTTCGATGAATTTATGAAATAGTTCAATGAGGAGATTAAAAGTTTCATTCGATAGATGTCCTTCTATAATAATTAATTCGAGTGATTGTTTAAATATTAAATGAATCTTTCAAAATTATGTTTTCCTCTATCAACAGTGATTTATTTAGCGGGAGAGCAGCGTTCTACCGGAGAACGATTTTGCTCTTCCAAAATTTGCAATTTTTGTGTGTATACTATGTATTTGCCCTCCAGAAATTCGGTTTCCACTCTCCCGGAAATCGCTATCGCACTTTCGAAAAGAAATACCTAGATAAAACACTATCTATAAAAGCAATTATAATAGTCTATGAACTATATTAATAGTATTGATAGACGTATTATTATATTATATATGATAATTAAGAATTATTGTATATTTATTTTGAGTCTAGAATGTGTTGAATTACCATTAATTGTATAGCTAAAGTTAAAAGATTTATCTCTTTCATGACTAGTCTGATCACGTAACTCACTTTTATTTAAGTACCTCGACAGGAAGAACGCCACACATGCTTCTAGACAAGTCACGATGAATGCTCATCGCGGTGTGCACATCAAGGTCCATTTTTTAATACATTCGTACTTCCTATACTCATCATAGGTATGATAAATTTCTTGATTATAATTTATTTATATAACTTTATTGGTATAGAAGAAGAGATTTTCTCTTTACAAAATTTTACTGTAATTGATAGGGTAGATTAATACTGTTGCATGGTATTCTATTTGAATTATTTTGTTAGAAAACATTGAGGTTAATTGAAATTATATAACATATCACTTTATTTGTTTTTTTTTCATTAGAAAATTTAATCAG
This sequence comes from Adineta steineri, assembly GCA_905250115.1. NCBI lineage: Eukaryota > Metazoa > Rotifera > Eurotatoria > Adinetida > Adinetidae > Adineta > Adineta steineri. The sequence continues at coordinate 92,289 of CAJNOI010000028.1, forward strand.
GAAAATAAGTCTTGAATTTTACTGAATAATATAGAATAATTCTATATATAACGTTATTAAATAACGGATAAACCAGATAAAACCAACTACTTTTGTTTGCTCTGCTTTACAAATTTAATTATAATCTCAAGATTCCGTTCTAAGGTCATTTGACAGCAGAGAGAGACTTTTTTTTCTCTGTCTACAAATCTGAGTACTTTATTTTTGAAATAAGTTTTCCTTATCGGTATTAAATCCTCTCAATACCATCGAAGTGCGATAAATAGAAATAATAATTGTTTTTTTTAATTACAATTTTCATTGAAAATTCAGCTATGCTACAAAACATCTCCATAAAATTCTATTTCTTTTAATGTATATTTCACTATTTTCAAGAAAAGATTTCGAAATGAAAACGTCGGAAGGAGTCATACTTTGTCAGATGAATCTCATTGTTATTCTTAATACAACATAGGCTTAGCATTTTCGTTATCTAATTTAACACTTTTATAATTACTTTTATTATTAAACTTCTCATTCGATGACATGATAATCAATTCCTTATAGAAGTAATATGACCGCTGAGAACATGACTTTCCAGAGGGCATATAGCTACGCTGTGAGATGCCTGTTCAAAATACTATTTTTCTCTTGAACTGCAGTAATAGAAGCCTTGCAAAGATCATAAAAGAATAGGGCACAACTATTCTCTCGTTTCTGTTCCTAGCTACTTGACGAGTATAGGCTAACACAAATCGACATGCATTTACGATAGTTTTAATTCTACTTAGTACAACTATAACAAAATAGTGTGGTAATTAGTAAATAATAAACTAATCTAATTGCTTGTCATGTTATCGAGCAATATATATTGAGTTATTAAAAAATTTCTTGTGACAATCGTGTTTACAAAATTTTATTGCAATTATTTTAACAAATAATAAAATTTGATTAGAAATCATAACGAATTATGTATATCATATTATTAATTGATTTGAATCAATGATGACTACTTCATTTATTAATTTCCTTGATCATAAGTTTGTATGACATTTCAAACAATAAACTCGCATTGTTTTTTTTCTTTTGTTATGAATATTTTACTTATCTATTCAAATAGATGAAAATCATAAGTAATTTAAATAATATATAAGAATGAAACGAAAAACAAAATAATACACGATTCAATAAAAAAAAAATATTAAATATCGTCAATATTTAATATTTCTAGCATGTTATTATTGACTAACTTGTTAAAATAACATTCGGTACTACTGAGAATTAATGTGAACAATCAAATACCCTTGCGGCTCACAAAATGTGCCGTTGTTTTCCGATTAATGTTTAATAATATTACAATCAACAAGAAGTCTACTAAACGTAATTATATATATATAGCATAGATTTTTATTTTCTAATAAATAAAAATATACAATCATACCTAATTCTTTTATAATTCTATGGAAAAAAAAGGCATATTAATCAATCATAAGTTAAATTAAGATGATGAATAACTATATTAATTATACATGCATGTCAAATGTTATAATATAATCAATAATCTACAACCATGGAAATTAAAGTATTGTATTTATTAACAAGAACAATGTTATATTTTCTATGAAAGAATGTTATTTAATCAAATTGAAGTTTTTTTTTAACAAAAAAGACTATGCTTGAATAAACAAAAAACAACAAATTGTAGTTTATAAATAAACTATTGATGACTGTTATTGGATAGAATTACCTTGGTTATTACGTCCTTTTTCTCTTGTTACTTTGTTATTTATTATTAGACGTTGAACTGCAAACGAGAGAAAAAGAAAACATGATTTCAAGGTTGTATTTCATTTATTTTACATCATATTTTTGTCGATTTGACGTGTTTTCATAGTTCTCTCTTCTATGCATATAATAAATTATAGAAAAAAAGAAATTGGAAAATTAGTAGAAGAGAAAAACTAGTAGATCTTATTTTGCTAATATGAACTGCGAAATATATGATCTCATAATGTTATTAATGTATTAATATTAGTATCTTTTATAAATCTAATAAAGCAATTCAATGAACGATATAAATTCTAAAGTTCACATATATCTACTTAGAATTTAATCGACTCTTCTGTAGGCGACAAAAAAAGAAGCGATAAGAAGAAACTAATATTTATTCGTCCTTATGAGTTCCTGGTAAAGAAGTTCTTAAAACGATATGTTTATGAGAAAGAGCGAACGAGAGAGAAAGAAGAAGAAGAAGAAAAAAAAAGATCAGTCGATTTTACTTTTACTCCTATATATAAGTGACGTCTTTTTCCTGTAGAGAAAGCCACTTTAGTATTCTTATTCTTGCGTCAAATTATTTTTAGTAAAAGCAAAAATGATAAAACACGCATCAACCGTCAAAATTCTTATCCTGTATTATTTTCTCTTTGCGTTCTTTGAATAAAAAAAGAAAAATACGCACAAACGAAGATTTTCTGTAACGTCACATAAATTGTTTCCTTTTTCATTATCTTCCATGGGCATGCTTCTCAGTATCTACCTGTATGGGAATACGTCATTCTCTCCTACGGTGCATATGTCATTTTTTTCCCGTTCCGAGTAATAACCACTACTGCTCATACTTTCTTCTTCTTCTTCTGCTTTTTTTCATCTAATAGAATCATCTAATACAGTATTGTATGCTCTTACGAGCGTGAGCTGATGGAAGATAGAGCGGTAGACGTCCGTTTGTTAAATAATAATATTCAGATTTTCTTTTCGTCTATTTCTGTACGAATAAGAAAAAAATATGACAGATTTCTATTAAGAACCATATTGACATAGACATCAGAAACAGAATCGGATATTAAATAAAAAGATATATACAACGGACAGAAAAAATAATGACATTCTCTTTTATATGGATGGATGTTCAATTAGAGAAAAAACAAGCTCGAGAAACAGAAAAACACGATGTAAATAAGTTTATTATAGATATTGTATAAGAATATTTTGTTTTGTTGACATGTATATAAATAGTGAATGGTGAATTGTTATCTATTGCTTGTCATCACGCATTCATTATTCTAGATTAACTCGATTCAATGGCAACAACTGTTAGTGAAAATCAACGACATCGTAAAAAAGAAAATTTTTTAAGACAATTTCGCGATGAACAAAGTAAAGAATTTAAACAATTAACTGCAATACAATTTATGGAAATTTGGAGTCATTATGATACGGATGGTATTGATCAACGTTTCAAGATATATTTTTTTCCCTAGACATTCTTTTTATGTATTCCATTAGGTAATGGTTTCATTGAAGGACATGAATTAGATAATCTTCTTCGTGAGCTTGCAGCATCTGTTAATCTAAGTGATACAGGTCCTGAAGTGAGTTAATATTTAGTTTACTATAAATATTTATTTTGTTCTTTTTTTCTCATTATTTTCATAGGTGATATCAGATAGTGTTTTACGGGAACTAAAAGAATGTTTTTTAGAAGCTTATGATGAAAATGCAGATGGTCGGATTGAAATTGGAGAAGTTTGTTTTTTAGTTTAACAAAAAAAAAGTTTTTTTTTATTATTATCTATATTTAGTTAGCAGAAATATTACCTACAGAAGAAAATTTTCTCCTACTTTTTCGTAAAGATAATCCACTTGATTCAAGTGTTGATTTTATGAAAGTATGGAAACAATTCGATACAGATTGTTCAGGTTATATTGAAGCTGATGAATTAAAACAATTTATTAAAACACTTTTAAATAGACGGCAAGGAAATAAAATAACTGAAGAGAAATTAATTGAATATACAGATACAATTGTAAGTAAAAAAACAAGTTTATTTGTCGCTTTTTTAAATATTTATACTTCTATAGTTACATATTTTTGATGCAAATGGTGACGGAAAATTACAATTTAGTGAAATGACGAAGTAGGATATAGAAAAAAAAAGAAAGAAAAGATATCTTATTTCCAAATATAATTATAGACTTTTACCTGTAAAAGAAAATTTCTTGTTACGCCCTATTTTTAAGGTAATTTCTATTAATATTACGGTTTCTTTAGTAAACAAAAGAAGTGTTAATTTTTAGGGTTGTTCATTATTAACATCACAAGATCTTGATAAAGTGTTTCAACTTTATGATAAAGTAAGATTTTTTTTTAAATGAATAACATAATTTTAATTAATTTAAACACAAAAAAGGATGGAAATAATATTATAGAAGAAGAAGAATTAGATGGTTTTGTCAAAGATCTTATGGATCTTGTTAGAAAAGTATAACCAAAAACTTTTTTTGATTATATATTATTATTCTTTGATTGATCTTTTTCAGGATTATGATAATGATGATTTACAACAATTCAAACGATCATTATTAAATGGGTGCGATATTAATCGAGATAAAAAGCTTAGCAAACCTGAACTTAAAATGGTTCTATTAGCTTTAAGTCAATCGCCTGATGCTTAAACTTATTTTATTATTCTTATTCTTCAAAACGATATTTTTTCTTTTGTTTATGAATTTTTTTGGCTTTTTTTATATTATCATAGTTTGATTGTATCTAACATGAAGTATAAGGATTTTATTTATTTTAAAACTATACATATATAAGTACAAAAAAAAAGATTATTCAGTGAAAATAAATCTTATTATAAATAAAGAAAACAACAAAAAAAAAACTCAAGACTATAAATACAGTCAATACATCTTCATTTTTTTGTTGTATGTTATATTCGAAAGGAAAGCTTATATATTATACACAGCTGTCTTACAATAGAATTTTTTTCCTTCGATTATTTAGTCAAGTTTGTCGTAAAAGTAAGAAGTGCAATACTTATTTGATGAGTACTCTAAAAAAATGAAGTACTCTTCTAGTTCCGCTTATCTTATAAAAGACAAAAAAAAAAGAAGAGAAAGAAATGTAACTATATTATAACATCGTTTATTACATATTTCTATACTTAACAATAAAACAATAGCATTGTAAGACATTCGATCAGAGTACAACTCATTTTATTAATTAGAAAAAAGATATAGTTAATAAGATTTATCAGATAAAATATTTTAAATTGAACATAATTAAGTATTTACAAAATCTCAAAATAATTGAAATAAATTGATCGCTAAATCTATACATAAACTAATGACTCAGAAAATATCGATAATATAATTGTCATACTTCAGATTAATCACTTATATCTTTTCCTTTTGTTCATTTATCAACATGAGTCTTTTTCAGCATATTCAATAGAATGTCTGATCTTTCTTTCTTTTTTTTTGATTACATAAGTTTTATTTTTATAATATATGAAAAGTTATGTTTAATCAAAAGAATAAATAAATAAAAATAACTTAAAGAAAAGAAAAATATTTTAGCATTTGTTCTCTCTCTGTGTTTGTACGTATATCGTACTCATGCAAAACGAATAGATACATGTACGCTTGCACAGCTGTGTACGTTCGCACATCGTCTTCATTCATATCTTGTCTATCTATGTCGAGGGATGAAGCTAATTGTTATTGCTTACTATCCTAACAACAGTCACTTTTATTTCTTTTCTCTCAATCTTTTCATACTCTCTTACATCAACAACAGACGGATATCCGACTGACGACATGTTGTTTCCTCCTTATTGTGGATAATTGTGCAGAAGAGAACATATATATATACACACACATCTCGTTGGAATAACAACAATTGATATTTATCCTTTTGTTTATTTTGACTTTTGTGTTGGTACAAACGAGAAAGCGATTCATCAAAACATACATATATAAAAGAGAGAAGCAGCAGTCTAATATATATGATTAACAACGAACAGATACTCATGTGTATATACAAGGGTATTATCATCATCAGAAACAGATGAAAATCTTTCAACACAATGATTGGTGACAAGAACTCTATTCTTTTTTATTTATGATGATACAGATGGGCATATCTCAAAAAAAAAAAATATTGATTATCGTTTCTTTTTTTTTCTTCTCTCTGTTTACAAGAAGTAAACATAAGAACTATCGACTATTTGATTTACTTGAGAATAATGATTCGTGTTATACATTAATTTATTGCTTTCATGACAAAAAAAGAGTTGTAAAACTAGACAAGAACATATTTCTTATCAGTTTACATCTGACCGATCATTTTTCTTGTTGAGATTGAGTTTTTTTTTCCATTGGTCACAATGTTATTATTATAATATATATGTATGTATATATATATATATAAATATATATATAAAAAGAAAACAAACGGGCAAACATGCTCTCACTGACTAGTCGTCAAATATAGAATAAACTGGCACATAGATACAAAAATGAAACGAAAAAGAAGAAAAAAAAGAATTAAGAAGCAAAATCATACACGAAATGTTTCTCGATTAGTTATCGTTAATACAGAATTAATATTTGGTGTTGCTGTTGTTGTTGATGTTGTTTTAGTATTTCCAATAAGATTATCAATTGTAAATGAATTTTTTATTTTTTGATTATGATGCATTATTGGTAGAATTGTTGTTGGTGGTGGTGGAGGAAGTATTGGTAATGGTGGAGGTAATAAAGGAAAACATCGTTTTGATGGTGATGATGTTGGAATAAATGGATATGGTATTGGAGGAAATGATGGTGGTGGTGCTGCTGATGGCATTGAACCATGATGAAAACATGCTGAATGATGATGGTGATGATGATGATGTTGATTCATACGTTTAAAACGTTTACGACGACGTAAAAATGAACCATTATCAAACATATTTTCACTAGCAGGATCTAATGTCCAATAATTTCCTTTTCCTAAAATTCAAATTACTTTCATAGTAGCTATGATTAGAATTTAGTTAAACAAAATATCTACCTGGATTGCCTGGTGAACGTGGAATTTTAAGAAAACAATCATTTAAACTTAAATTATGACGTATTGAATTTTGCCAAGCTGGAAAACGTTCTTTATAATATGGAAAACGATTCATAATAAATTCACATATACCACTTAATGTTAAACGTCGTGATGGAGATTGTAATATAGCCATTGTTATTAATGCTATATAAGAATAAGGTGGTTTAACAATATGTTGTTTTGTTGATAAAGATTTTTTTGTGGAATTATTATTATTATGTTCATCTTCAATTTCACCACATAATGATGATATTGGTGAATGTGGACTTGAATCAATTGAATGATTTGGTGAAGAAGATGATGTTGATGATGACGATGTATGATGAGATGAATCAATACATAAACTACTATTACCATTAAGGCTTACAACATCAACAAGTAATTCATCATCAATGGATGGTGTGGTTGTTTCAATTTTATTTGTCATTGGTTAAAATTTTGTCTCTTTCGGTTTTTTTTAGAGGAATGTTATTTAGAAAAAAATTTGACAATTAAAAAAGAAAAAAGGGCATCGATAAAGAAAAGAAAAATATATACGTAAGCGCAAGCAAACAACTGCCGAGTGACGATTATAAATATATATATATGTATGTAAAAGATCTTTTTTTTCCCAAAAGTGTCTTATGTTATTCTATGATTGTTATGAGAAAAGTTTTCTCTCCCTCTCTCTCTCTCTCGTTCTACTTCTCTTTCTCTTTTTCTCACCTTCACAGACGACTGATCTGCTTGGCTATTTCCGATGGGGTAATGCTGACTGTTTGCTGCTCATTTCCGTTCGTTGTCGTCATTTCAATAGCGCGCGCGCGCAAGAGAGAGAGATCGATTTACGATCGGCAATGAGAGAAAGAGAGAAAAAGAAAAAATATTATCGTAACGGCCAATCCCATCATCTCTCTCATGTATGTATGTGTAGATTGACATGTGAAAGTATTCTTTCTGCGAACATACACACACATAAACAGAACCAATCAACAACCGAAGAAAATGCTATCGAAACGAACGCGAGTGTGCAATAAAAAAAACGATAGAGAGACTGTGTCATTCTTGCGTTTTTTCTTTCTTTCTCGCTTTCTCTTATTGTAGGCGAACAAACACTAAGTAAATATTTTGAGTATTCATGCAAAAGATCTTCTCGTTTTTTCAATTATAATCATCGTCACTATACTATCGAATAGTAATAGTGTAAAGAAGAAGAAGAAAAAAAAGAAAGAAAATCAACAGACATTTTCTATTAGTATATATTGCAACAAATAAAAAGAAATAAAGTGTATATGTATAGTAACAACCCTAAGGCTGTTTCTTCAATAGATGCAGGTGATGAGGTGATAATATGACCTTATCGATGTCTATATGTATATATAAATATATATATATATAAATGTATATGTTGATATTGTGATGCCGATGAAGAGCCACTCAGATGTTATCGACAAAACAAGAAAAGAAACGATAGCCGACTGTATATTCATATGTCTTTAACTTCAACTTATAATTTTGTATTTAATTTGAAGTCTATTGTCAACGATGTTAAAATACTTGTCATGTATATATATATATATACTTCTTGAATGAATAAACTAGAAATTAACCTTTTTTCTTCTTATAAAAAAAAGTATCATTTTAATATTTCAAATATTCAATTGATAAGATATATTTTCAACACAGATTGAATAGATCATTGACATCTTATCCAATATTGTTAATTGAGAAAATACATTATATAAATACTTATATATATTATATTGTTCTATTCATATAAATCAATCGATTAATATCAGGTGTGTATTTATTTTGTAACTTTCTATATACTATTTTTTCTTCTTCTGTACTTGACGTATTCATATAAAACAATCTCGTGTTATGTTATTGTCCAATAGAACAAATCAAAAACTCAATTATGCCATTCGTGCGTAAGAGACAAGCTCATTCTTGTCATTATTGTCATTTTCTTTCTTTTTTTTCGATTAGTTGACTAGTTGTTGCTGATCATATTAATCTGTTGTCGGCAATCTGTCTGCCTATAAGCGCATGAACAGGTAGTTCTATATAATGTTGTGCCGGAAATGTTGTGCTATTCACACATATAACTATCGCTTTGACTAAGAGAGAGAGAGAGAGAGAGAAGCAGTAAACACTCAAGAAACAGAATCGTTTTGAAGTGGAAAATGGAGTCTCTCTTTCTATACATCGGCAAAGAAAAAGAAATCAATCTATATTGGATCTTGCTCTCGCTTTCTCTTTAGATGAAGTGATGAATATGGTCACTTATTTCCTTTTTCTATAACGGATGGATGGGTTATTACAAAAAAAAGAAAAGAAAAGCTCAATAGAGAACCGGATGTCCGTCATACAAACGTTAGGAGGGCGTTTAGTTAAAGAAATTGATTCTCACCAGGTATTTCCTATTTTTCATTCAAAGGTGTTCTTTTCAAATGAACAAAATAACAACACTTTTTCTTCTTCTTTTCTTCTTCTACTTCTTTGTTTTATATTCATCGATTAAAAAAAAGTCACTAGATACTTATATTAGTATATTAGTAGTCAACTGGAAAAACGCCATATGACAATGAAAAAAAAAGATAATTGAACATGTAAAAGAAAGTCGCGTGCGACCGATGCCATTTGTTAAAGATGTTTTTTATGTATGTAAGATGATCTGTTTTCTATATATGTTCATCATCATCATCTCTTTTTCTCTTTTCTTATTATTGTTTTTTTTGACTATGTCGGACAACTACAAACGTCTTATACCTTATTCTCATGATTATAATTGAATTTCCGTATAGAAGAAGCCAATAGAACAAATGAGATAAGATTATATATATATATATATATCTAGGCACATACATTTACTCATTTTTCTTCTTTTTCTCAGATGCGAGAAAGAGGTTGTAAAACTCTTCAATAAAGACAGTCTATTATATATACAACGATGACTTGTATACAAACAATATATTTTTTAATCATAAGATGAAGGTAGATAGAGATATTACAGAATGCCGACCTTTTTTTCTCTCTAATTCTATCATTGAAATAAACATATAATACTTTAATTTTGATTTATATAAAAAAAAAACGATGCCGACAAGATGGAATTCAATTATTAATACTTTTGATGATTATCTATAGTTGGATATTAATTGGAACAACTAATGAGAATGAAGAGTTATCACCTTATACATATGTGTTTAGTATCGATATTTAGGTGGAGCAACTGTCTCCTATCTTCTTTTCACTCCGGATGTTATCGATCTCATGTATGCACCATTTGTCTATATAGATATATGTATGTCATGTATACAGTACTGATAACTTATGATACACTAATTGCAAATTGATTTTGCTAATAATCATCAAGAGGCATGTTGAATCTCTCATACAAATTTTTTTTTGTGTCTCGGTTTTATAAATAAATGAGATGAAAATAAACAGACGTTGTTGTTGAAAAAAATTCTCTTAGAAGAGAAAAGGTCATTGTGATTTGATATGTAAAATTAATCAATGAATGAAGATAAATTCTTGATTGAATGTTTATTTCACAATAGAAATAACAGATACAATAATATTTATTGATTGCATGAAATCTTTTATAATTGCTCTTAAATATGTTTAATTGAATATATATTCTATGGTATTGTTTTCATATCGGATAAATTCTTTATCTTCTGATTGGTATAAATTTTTATCATTTCTCTTTCAGCTATTTTCATCAGTTCAATGTAATGGAAAATCAACTGAATTTGTTGATAAGTGATATATTCATCTTCATAAATATCATAAGACGTCAGAACAAAAAATTTTTTAAATTAATGTTTATTCAACGGGATCATTTTTTCTCGTCCACTTCTTAAAAAATTATTTTCATTATGATCACTGTCATCAGTGCTAATCGTTTTATTATATATTTCCTATATGGTATACAACGGCCGACACAAAAGTAGAAAAAAAAATGAAACAAAAAAAAAAACAGATTTAACAAAACTGTTCTATATGGTTATTTTAGCATTCATTTAATCTCCTAAAAACCCATTCCACCCATTCCTCCCATTCCACCCATGCCGCCACCCACTAAAATATAAGAAGAAAATAATTTTAAATAAATCATATAATAGATTATTTTATGGATACGTACTGCCTCCCATAGCTGGTGCAGCGCTTTCAGGTTTAGCTGCTTCAACAACAACACATTCTGCTGTTGTTAATAATGAAGCAACACCACTGGCATCTTGTAATGCAGATCGAACAACTTTAGTTGGATCAATGATACCAGCTTTAACCATATCAACAAATTCATCTCGTTGAGCATCATAACCAATTTCGAAGGGTGACATAAGAATTTTTTCTACAATAACACTACCATCTTTTCCAGCATTCTTAGCAATGGTTGAACATGGCATACGAAGAGCTCTTCGTACTATTTCAATACCAATTTTTTGATCTTCATTTGTAGCACCGGCATGATTTTCCAATACTTTAAGACATCTTAAAAGAGCAACACCTCCACCGGGTACAATACCTTCTTCAACAGCAGCACGTGTGGCATTTAAAGCATCAGTAATACGATCTTTCTTTTCATTAACTTCAACTTCACTACCACCGCCAACTTTTAATACAGCAATACCATTTGATAATTTTGCTAAACGTTCTTGTAATTTTTCTTTTTCATATTCAGAATTAGTTTCAGAGATTTCTTCGGTAATTGCATTAACACGTTGTTCTATAGCTGCTGATTCACCTTTACCACGCATTAACAATGTATCATCTTTTGTAACAATAACTTCACCAACACGGCCAAAATCTTTTAATGTGATTTCATGCATTTTATTTAAATTAGCGTCATCACCAAATACAGTGCCACCACAAGCAATAGCAACATCACGTAAAATATTTTTACGATTATCACCAAAACCGGGTGCTTTAATGGCACAGATTTGAAGGCCAACTTTAAGTCTGTAAATAAAAAATCATGAGTATCTATCAATCAATTTCTCTTCTGTTCATACCTATTAAGAACAAGAGTAGTAAGTGCTTCACCATCAATATCTTCAGCAATAATAAGTAATGGTTTACGTTGACTATTAGCTAATTCCAAAGCTGGAATAAGTTCTTGAACGGATGAGATTTTTTTTTCGCTTATTAAAAGAAAAGCATCTTGAAATTCACATTTAGCACCTTTGGTTGAATTTATAAAGTAAGGTGAAATATAACCACGATCAAATTTCATTCCTTCAATTACTTCAAGTTCATCTATTAATGTTTTACCATCTTTAACAGTAATAACACCATTTTTGCCAACTTTTTTCATTGCATTCGAAATAATATCACCAATAGATACATCACCATTAGCTGATATAGTTGCAACTTGTGCGATTTCTTCAGGTGTTGTTACAGTTTTTGACATTCGTTTAAGTTCATTAATAACTGCTGTTACAGCAAGCATAATACCACGACGAACTTCAATTGGATTAGCACCACGTGAAATTTTATCGAAACCTTCTTTAGCGATAGCTCGAGCAAGAACTGTTGCAGCAGTTGTACCATCACCTATTATAAAAGAAATATATTATTTTATTTTCGATTATTTATATATTTATTCATACCGGCTTCTTCATTCGTATTGTTTGCAACATCTTGGACAAGTTTAGCACCAATATTTTGAAATTTATCTTTTAATTCAATACCTTTGGCAACTGTAACACCATCTTTAGTTATTTTTGGTGCACCCCAACTTTGCTCAAGAATAACATTTCGTCCCTAAAACATCCAAAAATTTTCTTATATTTATTTTCAAAACAAAATTTTAAACCGACCTTAGGACCCATAGTAACAGCGACGGCATCGGCAAGAATGTCAACACCTTGTAACATAAGTACTCGAGCATCCGAGCCAAATTTAATTTCTTTAGCTAATGAACGACGTACGACATGTTGAACAAGTGGTGCTGTTGTTCGTGAAATTGTTTTAGCAAAACGATACATTATTAATGAATACTAAAGATAAAAAAATATAGTAAATAATGTAAGAGTAATAGTAAAAGAAAAAGAAATTAGATATGAGTTCTAAATGGATAAGAAGCTGATGCAATCTTTTGTTTATTCACCTCCTTATAGTTAGCAAACCTCCTTCACATCATTGGATAAAACGTAACTTCCAATGAGAAAAAGCGAACAAATGTTACGATGAGGTTAGTTACATATATTCTCGATTATTCTCGTACGATAAAATAAATCATCTTGTACTCTATCGTAAATGGTAAGAATGATAAGAATAATAAAAACAAACAAAAATTCAATTTTTTTTATTATTATTAGGCATCAGGAGCAATAAAACGTATTATCCCTTTATTTGACCGTGTACTTGTTGAACGTTTCGCTGCTGAAACATTAACTAAAGGTGGTTTACATCTCCCAGAAAAAGCATTTGGAAAAGTACTTAATGCAACCGTAGTTGCTGTTGGTAAAGGTCTTAGACAAAAAGTAAAAAATAGTTGATTTTTATATAAATGATTTGATTTTTGTTTTTGTTAAAGGATGGTACTCAAGCTCCATTAAGTGTTCAAGCCGGTGACAAAGTTTTATTACCAGAATATGGTGGCACTAAAGTCACAATAGAAAAGAAAGAATATTTCATCTTTAAAGAAGCTGATATTCTTGGTAAATGGGAATAATAGTTTATTTTGTTGTGTTTTTTTTGTTTGAATGACTTATCCCCGTTTTTGTATTTTCCTATGTGTAGGCAAATGAACTGTTTCTCTTTTGCTCTTCTTTCATAGTTTTTTTTGCTATTAATAAAATACAAAAAAAGTCAAAACATACATTATATTTGATAACATAATACAAAAAAAAATCTTTCTCTTCAGAACAAAAAAATAATTAGTTCAATACAATGGAAATAGTAAGCATTGAATTTTTCTATAATGTAATTTTACATTAAATTTTTATCACAGAATACGAGTTCAACTACAGAAGATAATTCTCTACAAATAACGAATAATGTATCTGTAAGTGAAATTTGATTTTCATGAAGATAATAGAGAATGTATGATTAGTAGAATTCAAATCAACTTTGGTGTAATATATGTCAACGACAATTCCGTTCTACAAGTGCATTATATCAACATGGAAAACGTTTATCACATTTAAAACGAGCTATGAAAATTTCATCATCTCGTTGTACAACAATAACAAATGGAAAGATTACAAGTTGTATACAAAGAAGTAAACCTCTATATACTCCAATACCAATTATTCGTATACCATCACCTCCTAATCCTTCTTCTTCTCTATCACAAATTGAAACAAATCCAACAAATCAAATTATTATCCGTAAAAAACGACATGCAGAATCTAATACTATCAGGTAAATATAAATGAATACATCTTTAGTAATATTATCATCATTTTATAAAAGTTATAAATGTGATTTATGTGGTTGTCGATGTTGGTCTATACGCAATATGCATCGTCATATACGTCTTCATGCAGATGTTCGTCCTTATACTTGTAATATATGTCAATTAAAATTTAAATCACACAGTAATTTAATGAAACATTTTAAAACTAGTCGACATCAACAGAAAAAAGAAAATAATGAGAAAAATTGGTCAATTGATTCACAAGCCGTACAAGAACAAAGTAAATATAAATTTTTTTCAAAGAAACCAATGATTACGAATATATTTTTTTCTCATAGATAAATTAATTAATCAAATTTTAATCATTGATGATAATGAACCCGAAGAAAAATTAGATGCAATTTCTAATGAATCCTCCTCTTCCATAGATGGTATGTAGTATTAATATAAATTTAAATATGAAATAAATATTTTTATTTTTTTTTAAGAATCAAATAATTTACTTGAAGATTTACATATACCTGATAGTCGTTTAATTGATGGTGATGCTGCTGAACTTGCTCTAATCGATCCAAATACATTTGAAGAATTACATAAAGCAGCTGAATGTTTACTTAATTTACAAGGTGTTTTCTATTTTGGTGAAGATGAAAATGGAACTGAAAGATCCAATTCTCTTCTAACAACTTAATTGTATTTTATATTGTTTTGTATTTTATAAAAAAAAATAAATAAATAAATAAAATATTTTATTTTTATTAATTTAAATAAGATCCTTTATTGAAGATGGTACCACGAATTATAATATCAGTTAGTAAAATAGTTTTGCTATAAAAATTATATTTATATTATATCTATTCTCTCCAGCCTCGTTTACGTAGTGCATTCAAAGCATGTATTGCTGGAGGTTTCGTATTTGTTGGTGCAAATATTTATTTCGGTAGTGAACGTTTCTATGAAGATATAATTATGCCAACATTAAGATTTATTGATCCTGAAACAGTACATCGTTTATCAATTCAAATGGCAAAACATGGATTTGTTCCTCGAATGAAATCTATTGATGATCCAATTCTAGTAAGAGAAGATGTGACCTCAAATTTTCGATTTCTGATATTACTATCTAATTTAATATATTATTATAGCATACAACTGTTTGGAATCATGAATTCAAAAATCCAATTGGTCTTGCAGCTGGTTTTGATAAGAATGGTGAAGCAATTGATGGTTTAACTAAATTTGGATTTGGTTTTATTGAAATCGGTATATTTTGACATATGTCTATATGAAATAAGTTTTTTCTATTCAGGAACAATCACACCTAAACCACAACCTGGTAATGAAAAACCTCGAGTATTTCGTCTTACAGAAGATCGAGCAGTAATAAATCGGTTAGCTTAAAACAAAATAGAATATTCTCTTATGATAACTTTTTCTTCTTCAAGTTATGGATTTAATAATGATGGTTATGAAGCAGTTCGTGCTCGTCTTATTGATTATCGTCAACATTCAGATACTAATAAAAATAGTAAGTATTTCAAATTCATTCATTATTTTCTATACGTATATATATATATCAGAAAAATGAAAATATTAAGGAAAATATCCGAGAGAATGTTCAAGTGTTGCTGATTGTTGTTGTTGTTGACGTTGTTGTTCTTCTCCGTATAGATGAACTCCTTGATCTGTATGACGTAAATATTGTCTATAATCAACGGGTAATTCTGTATCAGCAACTGTAAATGAAGCAACACGTCGTGGTTTTACTGATGATGATGAACAAGAAGATTTTAATAAACGTTGAGAAGGATAAGAAGTTGTTGGTGTAAATGGTAGTACTTTAATTCCACCCATTGCAGCTGGAATTGGTTTTATTTGTTGAGATTGATAGATAACACGAGGTATTTGACATGATGGAATATGATGATCATCATCCATAGTTTCAATATGAAGTGTTTGATCGTTTTCATTTATAAAAGATTTTCTATAGTAGAACAAACAAAAAAAGAGAATACTTGTTTTTAATTATTATCTTAATAAGAAATCTTACGTTTGATTTTTTTGTAATTGTTTAACTTGTGATAAAAGATTTCGATCATGATTATCTTCATTTAAACAAGGTGTTGAACGATAATGCAAATGAATATTATTATTATTATTATTATTATTTTGATTTCCATTTGGTTTTGATGAAAAATCCAAATTAAGAAAACCATTTAATATATGTCCATTTGTTGCACGAAAAAATATATTTTCATTACTATCAGATGAACGCATTGCTGCTGGAACATTTTCACGTAATAATTTTGGAACATAATTTCCAATATCACCATAACGATTTAGTACAATTTGTGGTCGTAATAAATGACATTCGAGTATCGATGGTGTTGGCTGTTGTTCGACATTAGTTGTCGTTCGTGAAATAACAGGAGTATTATTTGCTGAAAGTATTGTCGGTAATGGATTCGAATTTATTACTAATGAACGTTTTTTATTATTATGATGAAATTGATAACGTTTTTTATTCATTGTATGATCATTATGACCATTTAATAATGATGGTTGATCGAATGAAGCATGACGTTTTATAGGAGCTTGATAAGAATTTGTATCGATTGTTTTAAGTTTTTCTGCAACAACAATATTCATAAGATCATTAACAACTTCATCAGATTCATCAATAATTAATGATGACGATGAAGATGATGCTTTGATAAAATGACGTTGTTGTTGTTGAGATTGTTTGGTTGATAGTGTACGTATTGGTGTTGAACATGAAGATGACATACGATGAGGATCTTTATCTATATGTAATACTTGTGATATATCTTGATTATTAGTTAATTGATATGACGATGATGATAAAGGATTCGTAAGACCATTTGATGTTAAACGATATTGCTAGAGAATAAAAAAAGAAAATAATGAATATAGTAGAATATAGATGTATAACATACCATTCTATCGGCTCCTGTTTGAATATCTGCTTGTTGATGTTCCATAGCTGAAATAGGTCTATCTCGATCAAGATATTTTGTTCGTCTTTCAATTGTTGTATCTTTATCATTTTCATGAACACGTAGTAGTGTTGCTGACGAGGTTGGTAATGCAGGACTCACGGTTCGTTTAATAACTAATTTACGTATCATATCGCATAATTCAAATGCAACCGATTCACGACGTACAGCAAATACATGACAATCAAGTAGAGAACATGTACCACCAGCACCTGTTTTTCTCATAACAAATAATACAAGTGGTGGATGACATGATGATGATGGTGTTGATAATAAATGATATTGAGATTTATCAATCGTAGAATAAAGAGAACGAAAACGTTCTTGATGTTCACAACCTATACAAAAAAAAAAATTTAAAATTTTGCAATTAATAAAGTTTACAAAAGATTTAGTAAGACAAGACAGAATTACGATCAATCGAATTGTGTAATAATAACGATCGATCAAATTGATTGATCGATAAATAAATATATGTATTCTTCCGTGAACAAATAGAACCAGTCCTACTCGGTCAATCACTCGTTCTATTGACAATCTAGCTGTATTAAATATAATGATGACATTCAAACAGACAACATAGAGAATTTCTGACGAAGAAAAAAAGAAATTTGTATCAGATGGTTTTCTTTTCTCGTAAACTCTTATTACAAGCTGTTGTAACTCATAATTAGTAAAAAGAAATCTAAACAGCTGGTGTATATTACTACTTACCAATTGGTAAAAAAGCAGCGCGTATACGTTTATGTTGATGATTTTCGATATGATTAAACATTACATATAATTCTAATGCTTGTATATCAACAATTGCTTCTAATGTTGAATAAATTAATGAACGTTTTCCTTTCGATGCTGCATCAGGTTCAAATATTAATATATCACGATCAGATATAATAATACGACGTTCATCATGATAACGTTCACGTCGTTGACGATAATAGGGTATATATAATTCTCGTAAAGGTTTTTGAAATGATGTTAAATTTGGTGGAGATTTTCCTAATGGTATTGAACCCAAATAAGGTAATTGTAATGAATAGGCACTTGAAGATGACATATTGTTGTTAGAAAAAGATGAAATTCGATTTGGTACAACTAAATGTGACAATGATGACATTGCTAGACGTATTTGTCAATAAACTCTGATGTATACATACGTGTGTGAACCTTGTCTATGTGTAAGAGTACAGGATGCAGATTAGGCAGACGGTCATATGTTGATTAGAATTTTAAAGAATAAGAAAAAAAAAGAAGAAGAACAAGAGAGAGAGAGAGAGCAAGAAAGAAATTGACCATTGACTGTATATTTGTTGAATAGAAAAAAAAAGAAGAAGACAAGAAGAATGAAAGAAAAAAAAAAGAAAAAATCCGATCAAGTGTGGATGTGACTAGAATGCTGAACCACGGATCAGATATGTAGTAATTTAAACACGCAGAAGGGGAAAAAAATCGAAGTGATATACATGCGGACGAATGAATGATGCGACTCAGTTAATACTTATGCACATATATCGTATAGAAAATTTGAACGAAGATTAAGTCGGACATTCTATTGCTTGCTTGTTGTCTGATGACGAACATACTAACACGAACGAATTAATCGAGTGTAAGCATAAAAAGTAATAAGGCCTTGAAAGATAAAGAATGAAATATTGACAAAATTTCTTTTTTTAACAAACTAGAAAGTCTAATTTACTATGGATTAATCACCTTTTTCTCATTTTATACTCGATCATACTGTTTTGTTTTATCTTCTTATCTACTATAGATATATTAATTGGTGTTAATATTGGAAGAAATAAAAATACAACAACAGATGTTGAACAAGATTATACATTAGGTATAGAACAATTCGGATGTTTAGCTGATTATCTTGTTATTAATGTTTCAAGTCCAAATACACCAGGTTTACGTAATTTACAAAGTGAAAATGAATTAAAAAGTCTTCTAACATCAATACGTAAAGCTTGTGATAAAATTTCATGTCAAAATCAAACAAGAAATAAACCATTAGTTTTACTTAAAGTTGCACCAGATTTAAATGAAAATGATATTAAATCAATATCATCTGTTATTCGTCAACCAAATACACAACTTGATGGTTTAATTGTATCTAATACAACAATAGCAAGAATGGATACATTGAAAAATGAACATCGTAATGAAACTGGAGGATTAAGTGGTCGACCATTGAAAGAAAAAGCACTTGAAACTCTTCGTTTATTTCGATATTACACTCAAGGTTTAATGACTTATTTATTTATTCTTTTAATCATAAAATTTATATTTCTAGGTCAAATTCCATTAATTGGTGTTGGAGGAATTGAAACCGCAGAAGATATTATTGAACGAATGAAAGCTGGTGCAAGTCTCGTGCAAAGTAAATTTTCATACGATGATAGTTGTGAAATATTCCATTTTTTTTAATTTTAGTTTATACTAGTTTGGCGTATTCTGGTCCTCCATTAGTCAATAAACTCAATCGACAATTAGCTACTATCATGAGGTATATTGAATTAATTTACATAATACTTTTTATTTTTATTTTCTATTCTATAATAAATAGACAACAAAATATAAAACATCTCAATGAATTGATTGGTAAAAATGATCGTAGATAATTTTTTTTTTGTTTTCATTTTTCAACGATATTCGTATACGAATATATGGTGTTATTATATAAAATATATCATAACTTAATGATTTTCATATTTTACATTTCATGTACTTCTCTGTTCAATCAAGAAACATAATTACAATTAATATTGAACAAATACATATACAAACATAAATCATACAAAGAATATTAATCTAAATATGAAAATAGTCAAAAAAAAAATCAATTTCATTATATACTTTTTCTGTTGGTTGAAGTATAAGAAACAATATTAAACTCGATCTATTTTAAAAAAATCAATTTATTCTCATAGTAAACGAAAATAATTCTATGAAACAAACTTGATTGAAAAAAGATACCAAAAAATCGATTAACAATAACATCTTTATAAATATATTATACCTGTATCAGTTAAATAACTACATTTTGCTGTCCATAATGGTGCAGCAGCCAAATCAACTAACAATTACCTAGATATATAAAATATGCTTTTGGATAATAATTGGCTGCGCCATATAAAAGATAGCTGAAAGCAAACGTTGATTTATTGATGACTCAATCTTTCATACTTATAGAATTTGTGATATAACAATTGCCCATTTCAAACCAAAATAGCTATCAGTTGATGTGGTAGGAAGACAGATAAAAAATTAGAGTGTGTGTATTCTACTTATACCTGCACTCTAGGTAATAAGCCATCTAATGAGACTCGTAGCGAGATTGAAGCACCTTATTTTAGGTGACAGAATACGATATCGTAAGCGACCTTATATGGTAGAAAGTGACGAAAAACGATGGTCGTTTTTTATCGATATATTAGAATCCATTGATTTTTATCAAAAAAATGTTTTTAAGGCCCTATTTTATTGCATATTTGCATAAATCATCAAAAGAAGTACAGTTATTGAACGATTGCAATAACTAACACGATAAGACATTTATTAGAACGGCATCTGTAACATGAATAGAAAATGAAAATATATTATATTAAATGTGAGATTGTATTATGCACAAATATTAAATATGAAAACTAAATAAAATAATTTTTAGGCTATTTTCATTATTGACTATTCATTGAACAAAGAACTGGCATGCTATATATATGCATATAAATATATTAGTTACTTATTTATTAAATTTTGTTTTTTATTTTCCTAATGTAAATACGTTTTCTGAATTTTAGATGAATATTGATATAGAGAATGACATTCACTTTAGTCAAAATCAAAAGAAAAGAAGAAAACGTTGGTATAAATTTAACAACCCATGGCAAAGACAACCGCGCCAGAGACGGTATCGTAAACGGTAGAAAGCCGGTAAAATACGGCGCGTATTCTGGGTTGACGGATTACGGTGAGATACCACCAAAAATAAGGCAATAAAACGCCGTTTTTAGTCGTTTCAGACCGTTTAAGATGCCGTTTCCGACAGCCGGAATGCTGAACATAGGTAGATAATCAATTGCTTCCAAACCTGTCAAATGGGTGATTTAAGACAACTTGATGGTAGAGATAATTTTAAGAAGGTTTGGCACAAAAACTGCCACAGATATCAAAACTCGTACCTATGCAACAGAAGAAGATCTTGGTAAAATATTTGAATTACCATTAACCATTCAACAACAAATACTCTCACCATCAAATAATATTAACTTTAATTACGAGACCATTCATGATAATGGAATACTTTACAATTCAACTTATATTGTATTATTTCATCAAGGAGAACAAAATCTAATTGGTATACATAAATATTATTATCTTGAAACTACTAGAAAACTGGTTGGCGTAACAATCGGAGCTGGTGCTTTGATTGGTGCAATATGTTATTATTTTGGTAGTATAGGTGAACGCACATCTTCTTTAACTGAATATATTCAAGAAATTACAATGCAATTATTGATCAAACATTTACAAGATGTGCTGGCATGTTTTTCACTACAGCTAATTTTTATGATTTGAAACGTTGGTTCATGAACGAATATACCAAGAAACGGCCCGTACTCTGAGTTGACGGGTTACGGTGAGATACGACTAAAAACAAACCACTAAAACGCGGTTTTATAGTCGTTTAAGACGCCATTTCTGACACCCGGAATGGTTAACATGGGTAGATAATTAATTGCTTCCAAATCGATCAAATGGGCGATTTAAGACAACTTGATGGTAGAGATAATTTTAGAAAGGTTTGGCGTCGAACTGCAACAAATATGCTCACCTTCCAATGGTATTAAATTTAATTACGAGACAATTCATAATAAAGATATATTTTACAGTTCAACGTATATTGTACTTTTCTGCTAAGATACAAAAAATTGAATTGGAGTATTTAAATATACTTATCTTACAACTGCAACAAAATTATTTGGTTTAACACTTGCAGCTGGTATTTTTATTGCTGGAATGTATTATTATTCAACTAGTATAGTCAAATACATCTCTTCTTTTACTGAATATGTTCCTGATCAAATGCTCAAAAGATTTAGTCGTTTTTTTTATACAACATCAACTTTTTATAGTATTAAAAACTGGATAATGAATGAAAATTCAAAATTAAATTTTTTATTTGCAGCTTGCATTACAAAAACAAACCGAAAGCGTTCGTGATGCGTAAATGGATCCGAAATTGATTAGCTCAATAATCCCAGGACGATGGTTCCTGAAGTAGGATTCCATGAATTCTCGGCGAAATTCCTGAGGAAACTCGCCACTTCTGGGCGGAATCCATCCGGAAAATGCCAGGAATCTGATGGAGAAGTGAGGGAACCGTATCCGGCTGTTGGTTCCGGCTCAAACCAGATAAATTCGGTCACGGGATCTGTTCAAAGGGAATACCACGGAACTGGGCCGTTTCCGTGCCGGATTGTTCGACCTGGGATAAACCAAGCATTGTTAATACTACAATGATTCTGTTTTTTTTTTTTTTTTGTATTTTTGTTAAACATCGAATATTATAATACATTTCTGAAAATGCTTGAATTTAATAAAGATTTTTTCAGCATTATTCATGACACAAAAAAATCTTTTTATTCAAAACAAAAACCCTGTAATGCAAGGATTAAAAACCACTTTGTTTTTTATTTGAAATTTTTTCAAATATTGTGATGAAAAACAAAATTTAAAAATAAGTGACAGTGAATATGAAATTAAAATATTTGAAAATGTTATATCTTATATTTTTAATCATTACTTCATGGTATCTGAAAATATTGTACCACTAGTTGTTGCATATTATCTATTTCAAAGATCATTTTCAACTAATGATTTGATATATAATCAACTTGTTGAGGGGTGGGTAATCACTAAGAAGAAAATCACAAAGAAGAATACATACATCTACACCCAAAACTATACTGACACCCACACCCATTTTTATGTTTATATATTAGGGTGTGGGTGTGGGTGGGTACGGATACAGTTAAAAAGACAAGACATATACCCATACCCATCCATACCCATCCACACCCACCACACACACACACACACACACACCCACGCACATATCTTTCAATGAATTTTGTGTGTAGTATGAATATATTTTCACAAATAATCTTATTTGCAATATTATGTGTCACATGAATTTATATTTTACAAGCAATGCATAATATTATAGATTGATAAGAAAATTATGTTAAATATATTATGAAGTTCGAGGAATTGATCTTAGATACAAAAAAAAACGAGATACGTGAGTGAATAATATAAAAACAAATATTATAAAGTACAACTTTTGTTAGTGTATCATCTTATATAATTTGTAATGAGATATGTTTAATATCAATAGAATATTTATAATCGAGCCAACGCTTTGAAGAAATAGTTCATATTTGGTTATACAGTGTGAAAGATGTTCATCTTCGTAATCGATAAGACGATGATGAATTGGATTATGAATTTGTGTACACCTAGGAAATAGAAAAACAAAACAAATTATCCATTTAACAATTCCTTTTCTTAATTCAAACACAGCAGAAATTACGTCGTTGCAAGGAATGCTACAAGTAAGAGCAAGATGTTTAAATTATACCCGAAGGAATATGCCAAGACTCATGCACTATAAAATACCAGATAATTACATTTTAACTTGCTTCTATACTATATTTTCCATACTAATAGCTCTTATTAGAATAAATCATCGAGAAATATAGTAATATGTATATATGTATGTATTTACCTGTTGAAGAGATCAGTGAGATGGCGATTGAATTTGTAGTTGTTGTTGACTTTAACGTCGTTCCAGTTGTGACTAATTGTACTGTTGTTGTAATTGGAACTGAAATATATTCCGAACATAAAACTCGAATAAATTTCTTACAACCAAATTCTTATCAATTAGACTTCGTTTTGTTCATAGTTTTCAATGTCAAATTGTTATATATTTCTTAAATTATAAATTTATTGTAGAACTGTCATTTGCAATGTTGTTCTTAACCTTGAATGAATCTCTTCCCAGTAAGCTCTCATATAGATTTTTATACTAACAAACGCATATGAAACTGTTATTTTAGAGTATTTTTGCATCAACATATCTACTGAAACTGCAAATTGGCACTCTTGATATTTTAAATTCATCAAACTTGAGAGCACAGCTATGACTGAGAAAAATCGAAGAGTAGACTTACCACAAGAGTTCGTTTGAAAAATGAATTTCTGAATTCGGTTGTTGTATTCATCCGTAACAAATATATTGCCATAACTGTCAAAAGCAAGAGCCCATGGATATCGTAATTGATCGGAGTCCGAACCACCTGCATCCGTACATCCAACTAAACATCGAAATCCTGTAGGATCTGATCTTACGATTCGGTTAT
This sequence comes from Adineta steineri, assembly GCA_905250115.1. Taxonomy (NCBI): domain Eukaryota; kingdom Metazoa; phylum Rotifera; class Eurotatoria; order Adinetida; family Adinetidae; genus Adineta; species Adineta steineri. Next base: position 116,952 of record CAJNOI010000028.1, read on the forward strand.
TATTACTATCTACAATGAATAGATAGTTGTCAGCATCGAGGACAATACTTGTTGGATTGCTGAATGCGAAGCTGACTGATGCTTCTACTCCTGCCACTGTCGTCCCATCCATTTGTCCATATTTAAAAAACTGAATCCGATCATTTTCAGAGTCCGCTACATACAAATTAAAATTGATATCGACAAAGATTCCAGTAGGTGAGTCAAGCATATTTGATGTTGATCCAGAAGAACCAGTGCCTGCAACGATCGTCGATGAGTTTGCATTACCATCGGGTGAGCTGGCAACAATTATATGAGCCTCCGATTGAGAACAATAAATAGTATTGTTCATGTCGACAAAGAGTCCGTCACAGCGTGCACTGACATACATTACAGTTACACTGGCTGTATCATTATATGACCATTTATCTATTCGACCGTTGGGATAATTATTGTCGACGTAAATATCACCATTAATAGTGACAAAAAGATTATTGAGAGAGGTGAAATTACCGGAAATATTTCTTGTCGGAATGATACTGCCATCAAGCCACACTTGAACGCATCCATGAGTTCGATCAACCACGTAGACGGTATTGTTAATATCGATGAAAATACTGCGAGGAAGTAGACCCACTGTGCTGTTATCTGCAAATGTGATGGCGTTCAAGTTCCATGACGCAGTCGGACAAATTTCAGGTTGGTTAAACGATGGTTCTATTCAATGAGATACATCTGTTACCCGTCATACATAAAAGTATTACAGACTGATTTCTTCTTTTTTAAACTTATTATTGGCATCTCTTACTCTTTCTACAGCTAAGTTTTTGACTACAACGCATGACTTCCTTCAACGCAAAAATCAATTCACCACTCACAGATTACTAATCATTTATTTATGCCCTAATAAGAATTCATCAGACTCACCACAAGAATTTGTTGTGAAAATAAACTTTAGTAGTTGATTTTTACTATAGTCACTAACAAATATGTTGCCATAGCTATCAAAAGCAAGAGCCCATGGGTATGGTAGTTGATCGGAGTTCGAACCGCCTGCATTCGTACATCCAATTACACATCGAAATCCTGTAGAGCTTGATCTTACAATTCGAGTATTATATGAATCCACAATGAACAGATCGCTGTTGGCATCCAGAACGATGCTTGTTGGATTGCTGAGTGCGAAACTTACTGATGCTTCTTCTCCTACCACTGTCGTCCCATACATTTGTCCATATTTAAAAAACTGAATCCGATCATTGTCACAGTCAGCGACGTACAAATTAAAGTTGATATCGACAAATATTCCCATGGGAAAGTAAAGCATATTTGATGTTGACCCAGAAGAACCATTGCCTGCAACGATCTTCGATGAGTTTGCATTGCCATCGGGTGAACGAGCCACAATTACATTAGCATGCCCTTGAGAACAATAAATAGTATTGTTCATGTCGACAAAGAGTCCGTGACATACGTCACTGACATACATTACAGTAACACTGGTCGTAGCATTTAATGTCCATTTGCGGACTCGACCCTTGTAGCCATTGTCGACATAAACATCACCATTGGCAGTGACGAAGACACTGTATGGACCGTTCAAACTACCGGTAATATTTCTCGTCGGAATGGCACTTCCTGCAGGCCACATTTGCACGCGGTTATACGAATATTCTGCTAAGTAGACGTTATTGTTGATGTCGACGAAAATGCCAGAAGGATATCTGCCGACTGTGCTCCTGTTTGCAATAATAATTCCATTGTTATCCCATACTGCAGACGCACAAAGTTTGGGCTGATTGTATGAGATAGCTACAAAGAATAAACAGATACAAGCTACACTTTAACAAACGAAGAATGCCTTATTTTTCTGTGTAGGATACTGGTAGTAGATGTTTCATCTACTGGTATTTGGTTCCAAATCATCGATACTATATGAGAAACAATATCCTTTTCATGATGTGGGCAGGTATTAAAATGAAGATTACAATGTAGATGAATTTCATGTGAAGAAAGAGACGTAAAAAGCTTTACACGTAAAAGTAAATGTAGTGTACATATAAGAATATACCAGTGGCCATATTAAGAAACAGCTTACTCGTTATAATTATCAACGATTAAACAAGAATTTTGCCATGAAACTTTGCGCACATAAAGGCTTCAACTTGGCTAGTATGCATAAAAAATTTTAGGAGTTCATGCTATATATATTATCTATGAAAAAGGGCGTATGTTTCGATAGATCTATATTTCGGAAAGACTTTGCTCAAAACTTCTGAAAGTTTTTATTTAACCATGTCTAGCTGATGCCTTTATATCAGCAAAGTTTCAAGGCAAAATCGGGGTGCTATAGCGAAACTTAAATAAAACCTTGATATTTCATCAGGACCACGCTATGGGCACGAGCCCTTTCTCTATTTTCTTAGTCTCACTAAGTCCTACTAGTAAGCCAAATGGTATGTTTAACAAACATAGAAGAATATGTGTATTATAAATGGATTGAAAGAAGAGAACTATGTATTCCTACATGTACTATTGACGGCGTTGATGAACACGGTCATGATCAGGATCCACAAGTTCAAATTTATCTTGAACGAAAACGACATGAATAATCGCTTTGCACGCCACATTGTGCCAAAACCAGTCATATTGATAAAAAACTATTTTCAGTTCTATAATGTATGCTTACTTGATGACTACAAACAACTAACATTTATAAGAAAATCTCTATGCACACACTCTTTTTCGAAGAAGAAAAAAAAATAATTAACTCATTCTATTACCATCGTCAAGAGGATACTTTATAAATGGAGAAAAAGATAATTACATTCTTTTTTTGAGTTAACCAATCTCTCATTTAAAATAGTTTTTAAAATTGAATTTTTTTTGTCGACGCATATTCTTCATAACGACGCACTGAAAAATAACCATTTATCAACAAAGAAGTTGAGTAATAACTAACAACATATTATATTAGTGTAAAATTAAAAATAACACATTTGTTTTTTAGGAAGAGGCCTTAATAAACATTTTTTTTGGCGTTTATGCATCGAAAAATACATTTGAAACAAATCATAGATTTCTAGCACTCGTTGCGTTCATTTTGTTAAAGCAAACAAAAAGAATATTCGAGAGCTTTCATCGGTCAATACGAATTGAAAATGTTTTTTTTTGCACTTTTTTTTTGATTTATACATATCTTTTATTTCAATAAACAATATAGGTGTATGTAAGATTTTAAAAATGAGCTAATAAAAATTATGTATTGTAAGTTGTATGTCTTGGCATTTATTAGTACAAAAAAAAAGGATTTGAAGAAGCGTAATGGCTAGTGCAAAACTATAGGTTGATCCTGTTTCGATCCTCAAACGATATCAAAGAATGAATTATAAATTTTGAGTGCTGCTAAATGTGATACCTATAAAGCGCTATTGATTTGAGTAAATATGGACACAACATAAAAAGCATCAGTATATAATTTATTTATTATAGCTCTTCAACAGCTGTCGCTATCACCATTCGTTCCCGACGACGTTTTATACCTAGCACAATTTTAACCATTATGGGCACACAAATTTTGAGTATAACAGTTAATCCTCCATATAGCCCCATAATGGCTGTCACAACATAGAGCAGATCAGCTCGTTTATTGACTGAATAGGTGCATTGAGTTGATGCACATAATTGATAGTATTGATCATAGGTTATATTATTTTCCCATCGATCGATCATAAGTACATTGACGAGTGCTTGGACAGTAATATTGGGTGAAGAGAGTGTCGAATCCAGTGCCCTAATAGAAATATTTGACGAGTAATACATATTTTTGAGTGCATCGATGCATGTCATATTGTACAAACATTCAAGAGTTGATTGAAGAAGTGCCTCGAGCGGATAACACCCAACAAGAAGTCCGGGCAAAGATTGTTCATCGAGACTAGCTGGCGATGTGCACATGGCATTTGTACCACACGAGCAATTGCCAGCGTCGCCATACAATCGTGGTTCACTCCACAATGAATCAGGTGGTGTAATATTATCATCGAAATAGGAATGTGGTACAGTTCGAATCAAAGCAAAAAACTGCCAATTGGACATAGTCGATGAAACAATCTCATTTCCTTGTGCCATGTATCGAATAAAATCGAGTAAACGTACAAATGTTCGAGGTGTTGCTAAGCGAAACTGATCGATGGCTGCAGTTGCTTGAATTTCAATATTTTCTTGAGATTGTAGATATTTAGAGACAAATGTGCTCGAAGTGAATTGAATCAATCCCTGTGAGAGTGTGTCATTCACCAGGCTACACAATGAAGTAAGCCATTGAAACTGAGGGACGGCAAAGAGACGATAATTATCATAAGAATAGTTGAGAGCAGCCTCATCATCAAATAGTAAATTGAGCCAAGCTGAAGAATTTGAGATAAAATCACTTGAACAGAGTTGATGAAAATGAGGTGCAATTGAAATAAACGAACCATATGGGATAGAAATATTCTCACAAGGACACTCTAATGTGGCCGAATATTTTGAATTGGATTGTAACTGTTCAAATGTCATTTTTGATGGATTGTGCACGATAAAATATTTTGTTTCAATAGCCAAGGATGTGTAAGTCATGAGAATGACAATCGAAATAATCAGACACAAAATATAGACACGAGTAGAAATAATTTCGGTATGAGTAAGGCTAGCATCTTGTCGTGTTACGTCACTTTCGAATAGATTTAGTTCGAGTAGTTTCTTCTTGAATTGTTGCTGTAGGAGCCGTAGACGATTGGCGAATGTCGGGTGACGATCTATAGAATACAAGAGAAAAGACACAATATATCTTCTCATCGACATGGCTCACCTGATTGAACGTCAGTCATCTGTGGAACTTTTGGCCGCATTTTTTTCCGTATAAAGCCGACAAAAGTTGGAACAAGAAATTTTAATGCAGCTGTAAGTCCACCAAATAAGCCGACTAATACTGTAAATACATATAATGCATTGTTACGCGCAATATATGTATACGAGCATAGTTTGGGTGCACATTGCGCATAATATTGATCATATTGAATAAGTTCACCCCACTGTTCAACCATTAATGCATCGAGCAAGACACCAATCAATGTCTGAGGTGAAAATCGAGTAGTATTTGCTTCTAAAATAGGTGTATCTATCGAGTATGTAGAAATAATTGCCCATTGAACTGCATCTAGACATCCTTGTTCAAAGAAACATTCAAGTGACGAGTGAAGAACGCCTTGAAGGATAGAACAGCCGACGAAAAGGTTTGGAATATTCATCGTCAGTTCTAGAGTGGTATAATATCCGTAATAGTCGTAATCGCCAGATGAATACAAACCAATCGGTTGCTGACATTCATTGTTCAGAGTACACGAACAGTTACCACGGTTTTGTGGCAGCAGTAAAACGTCGATGCGTTGAGTATTATTAGTTATTTGAGGCACAACAAACGGGGGCTCGTTTGTGGCTATAAACATATTTCTGGTATGCGATTGGATTAGTGTAATAGTACGTTTGAAATCAGTCGCTGTGCTCGATTCGAATTGATTCAATGCAGAACGTATACGAGCCAACAATTCATCATCAGATATTGCCTGACTAGTGACTAATGAATTTTTAGCAAAAACCTGCCAAGCATCGGATATGGTTGCTTGAGCCAATGAGCATAATACGGCCAGTGCATTAAAGAAATACTGACCAGATTCCTGGAAGTTTTCTGGGCTATACGTATTCTCATAATATTGGCCTCGTATGCTCTGAATCCATTCATCGGATACAAACAAACTTGTACACACAGGATGAAACTGAGGCGACAGCGAGATAAATGAACCATATGGTATAACTATTTGGTTGCATGGGCATTGGATTGTCGTCGGATACTTTTCTTGTAAGTCTTCAAAGATCTTTTGAGTTGGGTTTTGAATGGTGACAGTTTGTGTTTGGATATTAGACGCAGTGTAAACGACAAGAATAGTAATAGAGAGAAAAAGACAGAGGAGATAGATACGAGTCGCAATTTTTGATGTGATCAAATCGTACGGATCATCATATGCGACAGACTTCTTGAACAGATTTAATTCAATCATTTTAATTCGCATCCAAGACCATATTGCACGACAACGTTCGACAAGAGACACATCTATATGAAAAAAAGAGAGAGTGATGGAAAGAGTTGTATGTATGTATATTCAATCAACACTTACTTAAGTTGGGTTGCACCGGATTCTGTCGACGTAAAGCTCGATTACGCCACCAGACGATGGACCGGGGCACGATTAAACGAAGGACTACGACGATTCCACCGTAGAGGCTTAATAATTTGGTTAATACATACAACACATTATTATGCTCAATGAACGTGTATGTGCAGAAAATGGGCGCACATTGTGCATAATAAGTTGAGAATGAACTTAGTGTCGTCCATCGTTCGATGAATAAATTGTTGGCCAATGTTTTAACAGGTGTCTGTGGATCGAAGTGGGTCTGATTCTTGTTGAGAGTGGTAAATGTAGTGTTGGTTGGCAGAAGATAAAAACTGAGTATTGTGAGCAAACAGGTTGGATCGAAGAGACACTCGAGTGTTGATTCTAGAAGTGACTCAATATCATAGCATCCAACCATGAACCCGCTCACATTAGCCAAGTGCGGATAATCCCATTCATATGTAGTACCGGCTGGATAGCCATAAAAATAATCCGTATAAAATGCAGATGGCAATAGGCATGTGGGCTGGTAATGACAAAAACAATCTTTTCCAACTTCGTAATAAAATATGGTGCCTAGGGCTCCGGTTACTGATAGCATACCCATATCATCAAAATATATCTGATATGCTCTTGATCGTTGAGATGCTGTTTGCAGCCCATTGATGTGCGTAATATTACGGATGAGACGGAGGAGATGTTCAAAAGCGTTTGCTGTTGATATTTGCACAAATAAACTATCTGCTTCACTTTGCTGATCAAATGACAATCGGGAAATTACGTACGGTGTTAGTAGAGTATCCGAAAGAAAATTATCGATTGCATCATGTATTGATCTCGAAGTCAGCGAACATAACGAGGCTAGCAATTGAAAATGGCCAAGAGCTGACGAGCGAAAATCAATTGGAAAGAAATAACTAATATTTGGATTGAAAAGAAGATTGATCCATTCATCCGATACAAATGAACTAAGGCATACTGGGTGATATTCGAGAGAAATTGAAATAAATAGCCTACGCGCAATAGCGACCTGACTGCAGGGACATTGAAGTGTTGAAGGATATTTGTTGTATAAATCTTCAAAGATCGCTTGCGACGGATATTTAATAGTAACAGTTCTGCTTTGCCCGCTCAATACAGTGAAGGAGATGAGAATCGTAATGGCCAATGTGAGCAAAAGAACATACACACGAGTCGAGATTATTGCAGTACGCAAATGAAAAGCATCAGAAAGAGATAAGTCACTCTTGAACAAATTCAGTTCAACTATTTGTGTTTTGATCCAGTTAAATATGGCATGCATACCTGCAAGAATGAACTGTTTTCAGTTCTGTAATGTATGCTTACTTGATGACTACTAACAACTAACATATACAAGAAAATCTCTATGCACACACTCTCTTTTTCTAAGAAGAAAAAAAAATAATTAACTCATTCTATTACCATCGTCAAGAGGATACTTTACAAATGGAAAAAAAGATAATTACATTCTTTTTTTGAGTTAACCAATCTCTCATTTAAAATAGTTTTTAAAATTGAATTTTTTTTTTATCGACGCATATTCTTCATAACGATCCACTGAAAAATAACAATTTATCAACAAAGAAGTAGAGTAATAACTAACAACATATTATATTAGTGTAAAATTAAAAATAACACACTTGTTTTTCAGCTTTTGGTCTACACTGATGGTTGAATTTATCAACATTCGGTTTTTTCATCTTAGTCATATGTATATGTCACAGTGGACATGAGAATTCAGTTGAGATTGGAATAGTAGATTTAATTAAATACTAATAGAATAGAAAGAAACGAAAAAAACGAAAAAAAAATAGTTCTAAATTATTCTATTTTATATACAATATAATTAAAACTTTCAACTTAATGCTATGAATGACTTTTACATTAACAAGTAAAATTGTAAACTTTCTTTTCGAAATATTTTAAATTTATTAAGATGAATTTTCAATAACAATTCTAGCTTTTAGCTCGATCAACTATAGTTTGAAGAGTTTGCTGAAATAAAAAATCTTCTTTTTTTGGCCCTCTTGGTCGAATTAAAGCTTTATGATTACTCAAATAAGAAAATAAAATTCATTCCGTTACACTATATAAAAAACTAACTGAGAATATTATATTTCAATATTCAGACTACGTTAAGACCAGTATATAAATACGCATAAATATATTTCATGTCTCATAATAATTACAATAAAAAATGATATCAGCATTTTACAAACATACAAAATATTGTGCGGCAAACGTCACTGAATATGCAATCTAATATTATTCGCATATTAAAATCGATCAATACGATACTCTCATTCGTTTGTATCTTTGTAAAACTATGAAATATAAAATCTATTTCTTTTTTTTGACCCTTCTGTTCGGGTTAGAGGCATACCATTACTATGTAACAAAATAGAATTCATTAAAATTACTTTTAGTGCAAAAATACTCAATCAGAAATATTAGTTGAAATCAATTGATAAAATTATATATCGTCGTGCAAATTACGTTTAAGATCAGTGTATAAATATGAATGTACATATTTTATATATTACGCTATTATTACTATAGAAAAATGTCAGCATTTTATAGAAGTGCAAAACACCGTGCGTACAATATTATAGAATATAAGATCTGAAAATCTTTAGATATTTTTTATTACTTCCTTATTATACAATGAAATTGAGTAAATCGAAACATAATGATATCATGTGGATATATAACTGCATCTTGATATAAAAAATCTATATAAATCAAATGTTATTGAATTCATTGAATACAGCAAGAGAGAAAGTAATAACAAAACATAAAAAACCCAATAGTATACGATCATTACATATTTTTTAACAATTTACTTACAAAGAATGATGCTGATTCATCACATAATCATCTGTTCTCTCGTCTATCAATCATTAAAGAATCGTTCCAAAACACTGATACAAAAGATCAGTTAGAAAAAAAATTAGGTCATAAATTAGGAAATAATCAACAAAACTTACATTAATACTTTTGTACTGTGTAATTGAAAAAATTAATCTCTAATTTAAATTAACATTTTCTCTTTTTCCTTACATAATATGATTTTACTATAAAATAGGAATTGTCTACAAATTACAATAACTATACTCATTAAAAAAAAAGAACTGTAATGAAAAATCTCACATCATCTATATATTGTAATAAAACAAATAACTTTTATTTACATATTTGAAAATATTTCGATTTTTACTGATAATTATTTTAAAAATTTCAAGTCATTTTTGAAAAAAAAGGTATCATTTATCAACTTTTCAAATATTCAAATTTAGGGTGTGGGTGTGGGTGTTGGTGTGGATATCAGTAGTGTATTATAATCCCACACCCGCACCTACACCCACACCCTCAACAACCGAAAGAAGGATAAGATGCACCAATGCAATACTAAGACGTTCTCTATCCATTTGAATAGAAATAAGATACTGCTCTCATCCTATATACTCTTTGTCTACATTACAGTTACATTAAAACTACTGAGCGCTTTTTGTTTAAAAGAATAAATTAGTATGTCTAAATTTATCAGAAATTCTTTTTGATTGTGTTTAGAGAACATCTTTAAATTTTTACAGTTCATGTTGAGTACTATCAAACAATAGCATACAGTACTGAACTTGACAACCTTTTACTTTCATTGAAGTTGTTGAAAGAAGAGAAAGCAGACGCATTATTAAATATGCTTCATTGATAGATGACGATCTTTAGAATTAGTTTAAATAAAGAATCATAAAATTTGTTTTGTCTCCTCTTGTTGAGGACAAGATATTTATTTTATATGTAAATATTTAAAAAAATTTTCTGTAAGATATTTTGTTAGATCACGATTATAGAAGAACAAATCGAATATAGTGATGAATGAACTAATTACAGGTAACAATCGTAAGAATTGAGAAACAGTTAAATTTACATAAACATCCACATTCAAAAGTAAAATACAAGAAACAGGTAACCATCCAATTATGTACGCAACAAAAATAAAAAGCATATGCTTAAGTAAACGAGTATCTCGACTACTTGAATGATTGATTTTAGCCGTTGGGCCTGTGGTTGCTGCTACTGCTTGAGCAACACGTCGGCTCGAAGATCGAACAGTAATAAATATCAATGAATTAGAAATTGCATTGAGAATCAATGGTACAATGATAAAAATAACAAAGGAATAGATTTGTAACCAATATGGTGTTTGCTCTTGACGTGCACATCCCTATAAGAAAAAAACTATTTATTTGAAGTAACATCGCTGTCACCCATATTTACCTCAACTAAATAAATAAGATAAGGTACTGGTATTAGAATAGATATTATCCATTGTATACCGGATGATATAAAAGGCCATGTTCTTCTTTGAAAAAATCTTTTATTTGGATATTTTATTGTTAAAAAGCGGTTTATAGTAATCATTATTATAGAATAAACAAATAAACAATTGGCTAATACTGCACCATAAGAAGAAAAAAAACACCAAAATCTAGATTGATATATATCGGATAGGTAAAAATTAGATAGAATAGAAAATACAATCCAATAAATAGAACAAATAATACTGGTCACACAAACATTGCCTATTAAGATATTTGTAGTAGTATGAAAACGTCGAACTGAAATAATAGGTAGTAAATAGATTATTGTTAATATAATAGTAATTAAAAGAACGACAATGTTAACCATGAATATGATATATATTGCATCGGCCATCTTTTCCACAAAGTAAATGAATATGATAAAATAAAATTACTTAGAAGTAAAAACAACTATCTATTTGCTAATGGAAATAATAAAAAAATTGCGTTGTTTATATATATATATATATATATTTTATATGCATTCGCAAAGTACTCTCAAAATTTATTATAATCATAAAAGAATAATAATTTGATGATTCATATAGACTTCTACTATTTTTAGTATTTTCTTTTTCATCAAAAATTTATAATATGCATGAGAAAATCTTTTAAAATGCAAATTGTAAATGATGAAAATCAAATATTCACAGATATATTTGAATGACTAATTAAAAACTTACTGACTTGTTATCAATAAAGAACTGTCACTTAAAAATTATTTTGCATCTTTTGATAAAATAAAGAATTATAAGAATGTTTATGGTTCAACTGATAAATTAATGTCAGTTAAATAATAGAAAAATACGTACTTTCAGAAAGTAAACAATCGAATTTTACTTCTTATCAACTATAATCGTAATCTTGATAAAATATATGATTTTATACACTTTGATAATCCATAAAAAATAGTTTACCTTTTGCCTACGATCGAATATATTGATAGAAGAATTAAATAAGGCAAGAATGTTATAATAGAAAACAAATCTCAAGATTTGATATATTTTGATAGATAGGGCTATAACTAAAAGATACAGACATGAAATAGTTATTAAACAGATAAGTGAATCTCACTGAAATGAAATATAACGTGCTCTTTTTAAATTATGGACAATTTATTAATGAACTAATTATTTATATCAATATTTGTTCTAATTGAGGAAGGAGAATAATCTATACATATACAATACACATTTACCAACTTTAAATAGAAAAAAAACACGTAAGTATGTTGAAATTGATAGAATAGATAATACTCTTTCGAAAAATAAGCTAATTAGTGTCTTGTTTTAATTTCACTTGAAAATTTTGATTCATTATTCAAATTTCAGTTCAGACTATGATTTTTCCACAAAATCTTGAGTATTTTGAACTGTACATATACATATTCATTTTCAACATTATATGACTTAAGTTGATGTCAATACATCTGAATCAAAACAATTGATAAAAATAAAATTCGATATTCTATACAATAGATTTGGTCAGATGATAATGTAGAGACAAATATTAAGAATAGAAAGATTAGACTCCCAGATGGAATTTGGACGCTCCTCAAAAAAGTCACAGCTATATCTAAGTAATAGAATAACCAACTGTTCTTCTTCACATTTTTTGTAAAACAGAAGAGATGTGAAATGGAAATTGAAAGAATAACGAAAACACATATACAATCAACTCGTTTACCCGAAACGATAAAAGGAACTGCGCATCCGTCGTAAAAGGCCATTCTCTTCGCAAAGGTAAATCAATAAAGTATCGTCTTTCAGAATCGCTTCGTTGATAGAATAATAGAATTGATTTACGTCATCGAATTAGCAAGTGATTTTTATCGTCGATCATATCTGATTGCATCTTGCTCATCTATATATAGACGAGAGCTATGATAGATTCGATATAACAAAGCTTCAACAGATAGTCTATAGTAGTCCAACATTCGATACATTTTACGATAAATAAAAACGAATTCAATGAAGCCAGGTCGGTGTTTCGTATTATGCTGCTTCGTAATTCTACTGGCTCACACTTCAAATGCTTGGGACTGTTTTGAAACATGGAGTCGATGTACAGGTTGGTCCTCACGGGCAACGGGTTTTCTTTGGCAAAACTGTCGATCTTATTGCCAAGGCTGCAGAAATGCGGCGTCAGGAAGTTGTCAAGAGACGGGGACCACCGAATGTAATGGAGAGAAAATTACAGCGTATCAGTGTCAATGCTCAGGAAAATGGAGTGGCAAAAAGAAACCGCGATGTATCCCATTTGGATTGGGTAAATAAACAACTATATAAGAGACATTTAGAAGTGTAGTTGAAGCAATTATTAAAAAAATAAATAATAATGAATAAAAACTTTTACTTCTCAGTGAGACGAATTAGACAAACAACGCGTAAAAACGATGTACAAAGTTAGCGCGTAAAGGTTCTTTAGGGTGGGTGTAGGTGATGAATGAGAAGAATACACACACTCACAACCATCAATTAAATGACCACACTTTGCTGTCCATAATAATACAGCAGCCAAAACAACAATAGCAGCTGCTAAAGAAAGTTAAAATTAATTAATAAAAAACATTAAACTATAAATTAGCTGGATATATAAGATATGCTTTTGGATAATAATTAGGTGCAACATATAAAAGATAGCTGAAAATAACAATTTATTTATCCACGACTCAATCTTTCATACTTACACAGTTTGAGATATAACAATTATTCATACCACGAAAGGCAGTAAATTGAAGAAGAATAGTTATACAAAAGACAAACAAATTTTTATAAGTACGAAAACGAAGCTGATTTATAGTTGTTGATTTGATAATAATACTATTATCAATTATTGTTTAATCAAGTTGAGATTTAAGTTCAACATTAGAAAAGATTGATGTTATGTTGAAATTTCTGAAAACAAGTGTTATTTTAATAAAAAACAAAACAAGAAGAAGATAGAATGATCAATAATAATGGTCATATACAGATGAAATAAAGTCAATAATTTATTTGATAAAAACAAAAGACAATTGATTTATAACGATGAATTAACGATTGCTTTTCTTATATATAAATAATATATATGTATATGTATTATTTATTGTGTTGTCTTCTATATTTATCAAAAAAGAACATAAACTAATGAAAAAGTGATTAAGCTTTTTATAAGGAAGTATATTACGAAGCTCTATATAAGATTGAAAGAAAAACTATTTTGTGAAATAATTTGCTAATCAATTTATTTAATCTTGTAAATTAAGCATTTTCAAAAAAAACATTACTTAGTTTATGATAGATTATATCTGTAAAAGGATAATAAGACGGTCTGTATCAACGATATTAATAGAGTAACAAACAAAATGATGGTTATATGTTGCTAGCAGAAATGTATAACATTTATCTATATTATTTTGTTTGAAGAAGCCTGTATGAAGATGCTAGATAGATAAGTGCAATATTTTCAAACTATAATTAAAGACCTTCAGAAGTATGAAATATTTGTTTAAGAACGAAAAAGAAAAATGTAGATATTTTTCTAGATTGTAAAACATTGATGACAGATGGATGTGGGTGTCGGTGTGTATAGGTATGGACGTGGGTCGGTGCTTCATACGTATGTCACTCATACCCACCCACAACACACCCGCACTCTACAGCAGTGAACTATTCGAGAAGCTGATCGAGAAACTGTTCCACTTTGATGAGAAATGGTACAAATGTGAAAATATATGCATTCAATGTTTAATTTAATACGATATGAATATTTTCATCTAAAGAGAAATCCTTTTTTTCAATTCCATTTCTCATTACGAGTGAAGATATAGATCAACCATTGCATATTATTATTTATTCATTTCTGCTGATAAAAAACCATATGTACTAGAATATATTCTTGGAGCGAAAAAAGAAAATAGTCTATATCTCTTTATACATCTTCCATTTCTGTATAAGAGTTAAGATATGGATGAATCATTTCACACTATAATTAATTCATTGCCGCTGGTAAAAAACAATCTCTGCTAGAATATCCTCTTACACGGAAAAAAATAAAGCAATTTATATCTCTTTATATATCTTCTATTTCTCTGTATGAGTGGAGATATGTATGAATCATTTCGTATTATAATTAATTCATTGCTGCTGGTAAAAAAACAATCTCGGCTTGAATATCCTCTTAGAATGAAAAATTAAAATGATCAATATTTCTTTATATTTTTTTCATATCTCCCGTAAGCGGAGATATGGATCAACGTTTGGACTTCGAATTGTTTCGACTTCGATCGGAAAATGATATACCGTTCACGTTGTGAGAGTAAATGATTTTCCCTTAGAGAGGAACAGTTTCTCTCGGTTGCGGGATATGATCTATCCCTCATGACACCTCGTCGGTATCTCCGTTCTATATCCTCGAGAATTTGACAAAGATCCTGTACGGATTCCTTGTGCATTTGGTTGCAGAAAGTGAGCGAAACATGCAGACATTTCCTACGTACACAACTTACTCTGATTCCTACATTCTATCTCATGAAAAAACTGTTTTTTGTTTGTCTGGTTACACTTTTCTTTCTGAAAAAATTCCTCCATCATCATAATTATACTCTCCTTTCAGCGAAAAAACTTGTTTATTCTCGTCCTCAGACTCTTTCCCGGAAAAGAAACTTGTCTATCGTCATTTCTGCATTCTCATTGGCAGATGTATTTTTCTAGCTCTCATTCCTCTACCTTCCTTCCTGAAAAAAACTTATTTCTTTTTACTTTAGTCTTTTACGCAAAAAAAACTTGTCTATCATCGTTCTTACATTCTCAATATCGGAAGAAATATTTTTTGCTCTCATTATTTTATTTTATTTTCATAAAAAACTTATTTATTCTCATTCTTAGACTATTTCTCGGAAAAAAACTGTCTATCATCGTTCTTACATTCTCAGTATCGGAAGGGATATTTTTTGTTCTCATTATTACATTTTTTTTTAAGAAGAAACTATTGTCACCCTATTACGAAGAGAAAGAAATTATTTCAAAACCCAGTAGTAAGTAGTATGTATGTTGTTACATTTTTTGTCTTGCAGTGGATAGATGTACAGACCGAAGATCAGTTCGAGTACTTTTTGATTCAGTAGAGTTTTCAACTAGTCGTCATAATAAGGGTGAGCCAAACAGTCTTGTCTGCAGATACCTTAGCGTCAGTATAAAGGAAATAATCTACTTCGTTACATTAAGTACTTTGCGGAGTTTAGAATTTAGCACAAGGGCGAGTGTGGACAGTAATCTCTTGACTACATCTCGTAACGTAACGGTGAAATGAATAATTTCATAAACATAATACATAACCATAACTAAAACTTTTTAGACTATAATATTATTCTCAAATTCTAATAATCACACTAAAGCTTTGCAAATGTGATCAACAGAAAAGTCGAAAAGTTAGATAATCGAATACTTCGACGGTTAAAGTCTCCGTTGAGTGAAACGGTAACAGAAAGGTTGAATAGATGAATACTTAAATGCTTCGTTAAATACGTGAAAAGTGAAACACTCGAACAGTTGAATCAGTGAATAATTGAGTGGTATGTAAATGCTCTTAGCCACTATACTATACACAAAGTATTCTTTCACTTTTCTCTCACGCACGTTAGTTTTCTCACTCATTAAATCTTGATTATGTCTGTCATCAACTAAAGACTTAATCTTTAAAACCTCTCCGACATAATATTTATTTAGCAAAATCAAGAACTAGCTTAATAGAAAATGCAATAGGTCTTTACTGCACTAACTCTATTAGCTATGATTAATTTCTCCGCAACGGGTGAGGGTGTGGGTGTGGGGTGTGGGGTGTGGGGTGCGGGGTGTGGGTGTCATGTCGATATTTTATCCACACCCACACCCAGCCACACCCACACCCACACCTACAAACACCCATCCACACCCACACCCACACTCACCCACACCCACCCACACCCTCACCCACACCCACACCCAACCACACCCACACCCAAACCCACACCCACACCTACAAACACCCACACCCACACCCACACCCACACCCACCCACACCCTCACCCAGCCACACCCACACCCACACCCACACCCACACCCATACCCACACCCATACCCACATCCACACCCACAAACACCCACCCACACCCTCACACACACCCACACCCACACCCACCCTCAAGATGTGTTAGCTGTGTCTGAGACTTAAAATTCATGAGCAAGATTAAATGATATGAATGCTGAAAATAATGAACTATCAAAATTTTAAATAAATGTTTTATTTTTTTTCTTGTAGGAAATCTATAAAACTGTATTTCTGGATAATTACTATTTCAAAATACACATACAACGAAATTTAAGTATTTGAAAAACGTTGAACCAAAATCTCCCAGAATGTCTGTCGCAACAAATTTTGAAAATCAATCGCATGACTCAAAAAATATATACAGTACTTTATTAATTGAATTGGAAAAAGCACGTCATCAGTTTCCCAGCGAATTTCCGGAACAGATTGATGTATTGGAAACTGTTGATGATAATGTTAATACCCAATGGGAAGAACGCTTGCGAGAAGCAAAAGAAGGTTACAATGGAGCACGGATTGTACTGATTCCCTATTATCTGGGTCATTCTCATTGGATTGGAATCGTACTAGAATTCGAAGCCAACGAAGAAATTAAACGGGCTGAATTTATTGATCCAGTAAAAGGATCGCAATTTAATCCTGGTACATTGCAGAAACGATTTGCTAAAATTTATTCAAATACTATTTTATTGTCAAAAAATCTTCAAAAACATGATGATTACAAACAAAGTGCAACAGTAACTGTCCACAATTTGATCGAAGCAACGAAACTCGTTCGTTCCAGAGATGAAACATCAATGTCTACAGATCTTCCATATTATCAAACATCCCATGGTCAAATTACAAATATCTCGACATCCATGCTGGTTCAAGGTAATCATTCAGAACTTTATCCTTCTAAGTATTTATCAAGTGGAGAGTGCGATATACTATCTTATAAGGGATCTTTAGATACCTCAGTGAAAGTACCAACATCAGAGCAACCGATCACATCATATGAAAATTCATTTATAAATATAGTTTCTGAAACGAAAGGAGAATTCACGGATGTAGACGACAAAGAACCTTCAGAAAACGAGTTATATGAAGAATTAAAAAGGAAGTTGCAAGATGGTTTATTCGCGTATGACATTCAGAATCAAAACGAATTAGAACAACGTATCAAGGATAAGAAAGAAGAGATTCAGTCATTAGCAAGTGAAGGGAAACAGCAGAGTGTAAAAAAACGAAAACAGTCATTATCAGAACTTGAAGAACTTCAGTCGTTAGTTGTCAAAATTAAAGTTCTACAACCTCTCCAGTCAGATGATTCGGATGAATTATTAAAAAAAGAGTTGAGAGATGGATTAGACGGATATGATCTTAAAGATACAGAAGAGCTGAAACAACGAATAATACAGAAAAAGCAAGAAATTCAGTCGTTGGAAAAGGAGAAAAAATATAAAATAGCGCAAAAGCGAAAAGATTCTTTATTAGAACTCGAACAACTTCAATTGTTAGCTGACAAAATTAAGCATACTGAAACTGTTACACCGGCTGAACCTAGTAAACTTATTATACCTTCACCAAATGTAATGACAGAGCAAGTTGTTATCAACGACTCGAGTGTTGGAGAATGTCCAGTGACAGAAGAAAATGTTAAAAACCTCTATAGTGACTTTTTCTCAATACCACTGTGTGCTGAACGATCTATCATCAGCCTTTTGTTTTATGTTTCTCTCAAATTAGTTCGCAAACCCATTGTTGATGATCATAGTATCGACGTGCCTGTTGATATAGAAACAGCAATATCAAAAGAATTAGAATGTTTGGATAATAGAGTAAAATTAGAAGAAATAGAATTCTTAAAAGTCTGTTATTCGTCAAAAGAAGCTACTGCGAATGTAAAAAATGGAAACTGGAAAGATGTATCCACTTTAATGAAAAAAATGCTCAAGGAGGTTCGTCCACTTGATATACAAGAATTGTTTCGACTCGTTGATAAAACTAACGATGCAGCAGATTTAATAAAGAATAAGGATCTGATGCTTTTTCTAGGGGGAACAGGGTCGGGAAAGTCCACTACTATTCATTTTCTCTCTGGTTCTAAAATGATTGAGCAAGAAATAGCGGGGCTCAATCATATTGCTCCTAGCGAAATACGTAATCATCAGTTGTTAAAGATAACAACTACGCCGTTTACTGAATCTGAAACTCGATATATAATACCTGTAACAGTCAATTTTAAAGACGTTGGTGCATTTGCTGATGGCAGTATTATTTTGTGTGATAGTCCTGGCTTTGAAGATACTAGTGGGGCAGAAGTAGATATAGCAAACGGACTCGGCATTGTTAAAGCTATCAAAGGATGTAAAAGTGTGAAACCTATCATTTTGAATAGTTCTAAAAGCATAGGTGATAAATGTGAAGGTTTAAAGAAATTAACTTATGTATTAGTGGGAATGATTCCCAACATTCAAGACCATATCAAAGCTTTTTCTTATATATTTACGAAATATACTCAGAAAGAGGGAAAGACAATTCATGCATATTTAGTGGACATCAATAACAAATTAAAGGATGAAGAAAAATCAGATATCAGTTATACAATTGTCTTGAAAGATATGCTAATTAAAACGAGAAAGGATCCTCTAGTCTTAGATCCGATTAATGACAATCCTGGAGAAATTCTTGATGAACTAGCAGGAGGAAATTTCATCTCTCATCCGGAAGAAGTTTTTCGATTTTCCATCACAGAAAAGTCCAAAACTGTCGTACATGAACAAGTACGACGAGACCAATCAACTATTTTGTCTGCAATAAAACGTAGTGAATATGAGTTTATAAAGTATAAACTTGATCGACTGAAACGTTTGAGTAAATTGCTTGATCAAGAATATATCGAGCGAATCTACCAGGAATGTGTTCGAGATGTAAATAAACATCTCTCGGATGAATATCAGGAAGGTACTTCTGCAATTACTCGATCTATTATGAATCAAATAATTTTGAATGATGAAGATATTGAACAATATCAAACACGAATTAAACATGCTAAGGCTGCAGAAGAATTAAGAAAGGAACATTTAGGAAAGGATACTGTTCACAATAGTGCGTTTATCCAGTATTTGAATCGACAAATCGATCTTATGCTTGACAGTTTAAAAGAGAAAGATATCAGTGATCCATCTGTGAAAACTAGTTTAGATAAAATTAAACGTCTTTCGAACTCGTTTCACGATCTCGATTGTAAGAAATATCAAACTATTCGTCAACTATTCGCCGACAGAGTTGAGCTGGTCATTAACACTTTTAAAAAATCAGTCTTGTCTAATGATTTCGATGCGACTGCTAGAGATCTAACCAAGCTATTTGATGCAATAACCATTTTACAAGGTCATTTGGAGAGTACAGATTTAGAAATGAAATATGTCGAATCGAAAAATTATTTTATTAATTATTTAAATGACTCTACCGATAAATTAAATCTTATATTTAATCAAGAGAAATTAGAAAAAAATGATATAGATAGTTTAAATAGTTGTGTGTGTATGTTAAAATCGGCTGATCAAACATTTGTTCTTCAACCACACATTTCAAAAGAAGTGATTACTAAAATTTATGATAGTTTAATATTCAAAATTGTAAATTATGCTGAAGGAATTATTAAGAAAATAAATACAGAGCTTAAGAATGAAAATGCCTTTCATACCTTGGAAAAATACATGACAGAATTAGATTCAATTCGGACAATTTCTATAATTGAATTAAGAACTACTCCTGTATACTGTAGTACGTTAGAAAAGTTAATTGCATATGTACACGAAGCCCGAAGAGTTATTGAAGAACAATTAAGAATATTATTTCGGCGAGAAGGAAAAGTTAATTACGATATATTAATCAAATGTCACTCTAGTTTAAAAAGTGCTGAATGGCTAGAGAAGTATCGAAGTGGAGTCTACTCAGATGTGGTAAATAATGTCGAACAACAATTGATTCAACATGTCAAAGCACTGCAAGAATCTGTTATGGAAGCCAATCTAGATCTTGATAATGTCGATAAAATTGAGCTGGCATATAAATTAGTATCAGAAATTAATGAAATGAAATCTATTGAAAAGCTTGTGATTGATGTAAGTGAATGTATCAATGAAGTAAATTCGTGGTTTATGAGTGTAACAAATGACGTATTTACAATTATTAAAAATACATTTAATATCGAAAAATGGAAAGAACAAGGATGTCAGACATTAGATTTTATTAAGATTGAAAAAGCATTCTCATATTTAGGGGTTTGCAAGAAAATCCGTCTTTTATTTAAAAGTGAGTGTATGTCTGTATCGAATAGTTTAGAAGAATTTATAAGATATTACAGTAATTTTATCCAGAATGAAATGGAAAATTATTTTGAAAGTATAAAACAGTTTAAAGGTGAAAATAAAGAAGAGGTCTTTGAGAAAGCTCGATTATTTGCTCGCCGTCTACGAGAATTATCAGAAATCAAATCAACATACTCTCGTATCTTTTCTTGTTTTTCAAATAAAACAGTTATGGAAGAATGGCAAAATGAATTATCTAATTATGTAACCGAACTAGCCGAGGAAATGAAAAAATTTAGTGTTTTCCAACGAACTGAATCATTAAGTACGAGTTTGATAATTGCAAAAGCTTTAAGTAAATTAGATATTTTTTTAAGTAATAAAAAATATATTAATATCTATAATACATATCAAGATAAATTTCTTCTCCAGACAAGTGATATTAATAAACGAGTAATAAAGGCGATAAAAAAAACTGATTATGAACAAGTTGCTATTGAGATGACAGCATTACAGTCATTGACTGATATAGGAGAGCATTTTTTTCAACAAACTAAGCGATCATTAACTGTAGGTTTAGATAATTTGATAGAAGAAACAAAAAGTCAAGCGATTATGCTTGGAAATAATATTGAAAAAGAAGAAATTAAATTAATTATTGACAATTGTAAACGATTGCAAAACGCGAAACAGTTTGTCTCAAATTACCTTACTAAGCCGGAGTCGATAAATAAATGTATAGAAGAAGTTAAGAATTTGATTGAAGAACGAATAAAACAATTTTTAGAAGGTGTCGAAGCGCTTGTCACGATCAACAATTTCTCTCAAGCAGATAAGAAAATCGATTTAATTATAGTAGTAGGTAATTTATTAAAAAGTGATTGTATAATAGATGTGTCCGGACAGATTGAAAAACTTAAAAAATGTCTAAATGATGTCGTTTTAATCGACGTAGTTAAGAAGTATTCCGAGATGGATATAAGCGGATATACGCTAAATCCACCGAAAGATATCTTTGCTAAATTTGGAGAAATGAACAATACGAATCCGATCTATCATCGAGCACTGGATGACATCAAAAAAGCAATTTTTGATAAAATGCGAGAGGAATTAAGAAATGCAAAATTAGCACGACCACTAAATCCTGAAAACATATATATAAGAAATTTTGAATCAGCAGTCAAACATCTGCCAGGTACAATGACAAATGCTCTTGAAATCGAATTAAAACATTGTACAGATGATATAGATCGACTTATTCGAGACAATGAGACAAATTCAGATAAAGCATTTAAGAGTGGAGATTTAAAAGAGATCAAAGCAGTCCTTGAAGAATATAAGACAACACCTGGTATGCAGTCTTATGTAAACAAAGGTCGAGATATTGTTCTAAAACAGACACAAGAAATAGCGTCTAAAATAAGCCACTGTTTTGAAAAAAACGATATCGTACAAGCATTAGATGAGGTCAAAAAACTATATGATTACAAAGTCGAATTGGATAATATTGTTGTTGAAATCAGAGAGATATGTTCAGAAGTACGATTACGTATAAAAAGTGCATTTCAAAACGCACTTAATTATTTTATGGGTCGATTTTTAAATTCAAAGATTTCAGTTGTTACTAACGAAGTAATCGATGATGCAGAGAAAAGTTTTATATGTTTAATCGAATTTATGAAGTTTGAATATGAACATAGAGGTCAATCTATTGTCACGAATATGCTACCAGAAAATTTTAAAGAGAATGTGGCTATAATAATTAAACGGATTCCAGAATATTTCAATGAACATCAGAAAAAATATAAAGATGCGCTAGATGAACTGGATGTGACTTCTCTGAAAGAGTCTTTGGACAGAACACGGCAGTGGGATTCTTTATTTACTAAAATGAAAGTTTATGATAGCATGCATAGCACTAATGATCCATCGATGAATACAATAGTTAAGGCGGTCACAGAAGTGATATTGTATCCACAAATGCAAGAAGTAGTTGCTGATAAAATTCAAGAACTAAGAAATGAATTAGTTAGTCAAGAATTGATTAATAAAGATACAAAAGAATATGAAAAGCAAAGGAATGAATTCTATAAAAAACTTAATGAAAAATTTTTGATATTGAACAAAGCTAAAATATTTGATAATTATAACATCAATATTAATGTCAATAAACTTGAGCAAGAATGTCTAGAATCACTAAAGAAAAAAATCACAGATATTTGTTCTTTTCTTGACATTTTCGTTGAAAAGTTTTTGTCAGATTTTAACTCGATAGAACCGGATTACAAAAAATTTACTTTGTACTACAATAATTTAGTGTCATTCGACGAAGAAATGAAAGTAAAAGACTTTGAGATTTGTAACAGAATCGAACAGATTGAAGAAAGAATTTTTAAGAAGATCCATTCGTGGGAAAATGTAATCCAAAGTGGAACAACAATTGATAACATTGCAAGCAGTTTGATAAATATTAAGCGTGCTTCCAGAGACATAGTACCGTTCAGAAAGAGAATAGATGAACGAATAGATAAAGCAATAAATCATTATAAAAGTATTAGAAAGGAATCTGGAGATATTGGAAAACTAGGTACGATTTTAAATCTAGATAAAACTGGTATAGGTCAAAGTATTATTTCCGAGCATAAGGCTTTCGAAGGTTATGCACGATCAATATTTAATGAGAAAACTCAACGACATGGAATAGATTATGTGCTTAGCAATTTAAGAGGCGATCTCATTGATAAAGATCAACTGAAAAAAAGATACGATGAGTTCCATAATCTCTATAAAGATTTAATTGAAGAAAACTTAAAAACTAAACTAGAGTTACAGAAATTGATTTCTAATATCAAACTAATCGCAGGAAACATCAAACAAACATCGGATACTTTCGAATGGGATGCAGGTATAAGAACAAAAATTCCAAAATTAGCTGCTCATATATTTGCCTTATGGACACTTCAAAATGCTACTCATTACTTTGAAGCTGACGACGTCGGAAATAGAGATGCATATCTCCTTCAGCCTCATGCAGCTCAAATCATTTCTATATTTCGTATGTTAGGTATCGGTGATGAGAAAGAAGAATTGAAAAATAATTTGGTTCAGATAAGAACAGGTGAAGGAAAGTCTGTAACATTAGGAGTAATAGCTTGTATACTTGCACTACTGGGGTTCGATGTGTGTTGTACATGTTATAGTGAATATCTAAGTCAGAGAGATTATACATCGTTTTTAGTGTTGTTCGATTCGTTAGGATTAGTGCAGTATATTCGTTACGGTACCTTTAATCGATTATGTGAGGATGTGATTAATGAGAACGGTGTTGTTCGAGAAACAATAGAACAGTTAGTTTCTAGCAATTTAAATGTGGCCATAAAAAATAGTCAACAAATAAAACGCTCGAAAATATTATTAATTGATGAAGTTGACGTTTTCTTCAGTAAAGATTTCTATGGTAATATCTATACACCAGCAGCTAGTTTACGGGATCCAACGATAACGTCATTAGTTAATTTTATTTGGACACATAGAAAGTCCAAATTGAATTTAAGTAAAGTAAAAACTTCATCAGAATATACAGCCTGTTGTACCCGATTTCCAAATTGGGAGTCATTGATCCAAGAAGCTATCAAAGATATGCTTTTCGATATCAACAATTTTGAGTCTCATGGTTATATTGTTAACCAAGGTCAGATTGGATATAAAGAGCAGGATAATATTATGTACAACGTTGTTTATGGTTATAAGACTTTGTTCGCGTATTACTATGAATATGAAAACGAAAATATAAAGGAAAACATTTTAGAAGAAAATATATCTATTAAAATCAAATGTGGTAGTTTTTCATATGCTGAAATACCACCTGAGTTTAGGTTTATTATGGGTGTTACAGGGACTCTTGAAACTTTAAGTGACCCGGAAAAAGGAATCGTGAAAAATGTCTATAAAATCGGTACAAATACATATACTCCCTCTGTATTTGGTAAAAACAACTTGTCATTTACAGAAAAGGATGATATTAAGATTGAGAATAGGGATGATTATTTTAATGTCATAAGAAAAGAAATTGATGATCGATTAGTAGGAAAGTCATCTGAGAAGCGTGCTGTTCTAGTATTTTTTGAATCCAAACAGAAGTTGAAGGAGTTTTATGAATCAAAAGCCTTAGAGCCGATCAAAGAATGTGTTACCTATTTGACCGAAGAACTAGAAGAAGAAGAGAAAGAGAGTTTAATTAAACGTGCGACTACATCTGGCCAGATAACATTATTTACCAGAACTTTTGGTAGGGGAACAGATTTCATATGCCATGATCAAAACGTCTTAGCAAGTGGCGGTGCTCATGTTATTCAAACATTCCTTTCTGAAGAAATATCAGAAGAAGTACAAATAAAAGGTAGAACTGCACGACAGGGTGATAACGGTTCATATAGTATGATTTTGCTCGAGAGTGATTTAGAAAAATTTCTAATACAGAAAGATAACATTGAGGATGTCAAGAAAGGTAAAGGAATTCTAGTTCGTATTGCCGATAAACTGACTGCGAATAAAACATATGATACAGTTTACGATCTTCTTAATTGCAAACGGACTGATTTATTTAAAACACAGTATACAGCGGATACGAAATATGTTGAATTAGCTAAAGAAAGACATGTCATTGCAAAAAAATTCTTAGCAAGTCTTGCTGATGGTGATATGAAATCAGTAACTACATTTTTGATTGAAGAGAACAAAGGAGTAGAAGAAGTCCCCAGTTCTCGAACTGTTTGTCTCATGGATGCAACTGGTTCAATGAGCCATTTATTGCATAAATGTAAAAATACAGTTAACATTATGTTTGAACGAGCATCTGAAATTCTAAAAGATAATAACATCAAAGCAGATTCGTTTCAAATTCAGTTTGTTGTGTATCGAAATTATAATAGTACAGAAGATAAGATCCTCCAGAGTTCTCCTTGGGAAATAAAACCAGATAATTTGCGTGCTTTTATGAATACCATTGAAGTTGACGGAGGCTGGGGTAACGAAGCTATCGAAATTGGTTTATGGCATGCCAATAAAGAAAATGAGCGAGAGAATATTACTCAAGTGATTTTGATAGGTGACGCACCTCCAAATACGGAAGTCGAAGTGAAAAATAAAAGAGCGAAAAACGGAGAAAATTACTGGCAACAAACTAAATTTGCTCAATCAACCTATTATGAGGATGAGTTAGCAAAATTAATATCGAATAATATTCCAGTACATGCATTTTATGTAGAAAAGAATGCAGAAGCAACTTTTCGCGCAATAGCTACTAAAACAGAAGGACGTTGTGAGGAGTTAGATATCAATTCTGACTCAGGTGCGGAGATGTTGGCAGATTTGGTCACAGAAGAAGTTCTCCGAAACATCGGAGGTGATACACGAGGAAACGAACTTGTAGATGCCTATAGAAAGAAATTTAATAAACTTTTTCAATAAGAAAGTCTTAGTAATAAAATCAACTAAAGTTATATGCTACTTTTTTCTAATCATCAAACTCTATGATAAATACTTACAGTTGCTCTGTATCGTTGTGTACTTCCATTGATTTTTGCTTTTGTCTATCTTTTGTTGTATTCTCAGACATCATATAAATGTACACCTGGTTGTTTTTTCAATGTCAGTATGCATTTTTTTATGTTTATGGAATTTTATTACCCTTTCTTTTATGTAATTCATTATTTTTTTATATGAAATACTCTCTTCTATGATTGTCGTCTTAATCTACTTCATTTATAATCTTGAATAAATGCTTTTCATTAAAACATTGGATTTCAAATAATCTTCATTGTTGAACAGATTTTCCTGTATTACGTTTATATATTCTATGGACTTCGGGATATTTCGTAAGTTTCAAAGATAGATAAGAATTCGTTTTTATGGGAATGCAAGTTGATTCTTAAAAGCTAAGCAAAACTATATTTATTTTATCAAAACAACTTCTGTGAATAATGACAAAAGTGAATGCTTTCTAAGTTACTATGAATACCTACATGAAGATCCAACACAGCAAAAGTAATTGAAAACAAATGATATTTTGTAGGTTGCATTCAACAAAAACTAGCTTATCAGTAAACAATGAGCGATATCTAAAATTTGACTGTTATACTTTCATCAATATGCCCTACATAGTTTTAAAAGCAACACGATCTTTGCATTTTGTTTCATCTTGTAATCAAAAAGTGAATTCATCATTTCATTTTTCTGTACTTTGCTTCTACCGTTTGTGTTCAATGATGGGTGCGAGTGCGTATGTTGAAATTAGATATACACCCATACCCATACTCACCAACACCCACACCCCACCCACCCTCAATTTGAATATTATATAAAAATCATTGATCTGTTTTATTAAAAAAAAGAATATCTATATATCTATTTATTTCATTCATCAAATTCAAAAAGTTGAATCTAATAATTCTTTTTGTTTGTCTGTACGAATTTTGTCTACTTGTGAAATATAATTATCAAGACGAAGTTTTAAATTTGCATCTAAATCAACAATCATATCTCGACTTAAACTTTTCTCTTGTTTCTTCAAATTTCGATGTGCTTTTGAATAAGCTTCACGCATTTTAACTACAATTTGATCAGCTAATTTTTTTGCATTTTTTGCTAATTCTTCACGATGTTCACGTGTGACTTTTGGTGTTGGTAGAAAAATAGTTGTACCATCTTGTTGAGGATTAATATTGAGACCAGATTTTTGAATAGCTTCGAGTACATTTGGTATATATTGTGCATGACGAGCCATATCAATCATAAACATTTGTGGAGATTTTTGAATAATTTGTGTCAATTCTTTCAATTGATGAGCTTTTTTATTTGGTGGAATTGTCACTGATAATTCTTCAAATGCTAATGATGATGTTCGTAATTGAATTTGTTTTGAATAAAGTTCACGAAGTTCAATAAGAAATTTATCATATTGAGTTTTTAATAATGGCCATTGATTCGATGTAGCAGATAAATCAGCATCAGATAGAATACGTTTTGAAGATTTTGATTCACCACCACCTGCATTTTTACCTTTAAAAAGTACAGCTGAAGTAGAAAATGAATGAATTTGTGATTGTTGTAATGTTACTATACGACGAAGAGCAAGTGATAAAAACATTATCTGTAATATAATTCAAACAATAAGCCTTATTATTTCGTATAAAATAACTGTCAAGAAAACAAAAAAGAAGAATCTTAAAAGTTCACATTATTTTTCTATTGATCTAATAAATGTTTTATATCTTCTTTTATTTTAATTCGTAATTCAGATGATAATGCTATTCCATTTATATTTTCACGTAATTCCAATTCAGTTAAATCATCAAATACTTCTGCATCTAAAATAAATTATGTATGAAACTTTCTATGAATATATTTTTTACTTACATCGAAGAAATACATAACCTGATAATTCTAAACAAGCAAAATTACATCGATCCATTGGTTTTACTCCTACATGAAAATTCATAAAATATCATTGATTTTGTAATAAAAAAAAAGTTTACCAATTTTTGGTTGACGAAACCAAATAAAAATACGTAAAGCTGGTTCTGATACGACTGAAAATGAATCACCTTTTACAATCGATAAATTATGTGCAATTTCCGATTGAGTTAAATAATTTGTTATTTTATAAACATATCTAAATAAATACTCGATTTATTGAAACAAACAATTTCAATTATTACCGAGCAACTTTATCAAAATCATTGACATTTTTTATTTCGAAAGCAAATGCTTCGGTTTGAAAAAAATCGTGAAGATAACAATTTGATTTTGTATGAAATGGAGAACATACAATAGTTTGCAGAAATAAACGATCAGGCATGTATATTCCATGGAAATGAAGCTAAATAAACATAATTCATTGTATTTTACTTCAATAAAAAAAAAGAAATTTCTATACATGATTAATTGATGCATAACCACAAAGTGAATTAAAACCGACATAGATAAATGGATGAGCACTTGAAGTGATAAATTCCAGTGCAAATAAAATACTATCTATTGTTGAAATCTATTCATTTATAAAAATTTATAGGATTTTGTTTTTTGTTGTCTCTAATTACTTGTGTTTGTTCAAGTTGACGATCTGGCACAAGTAATACATGATAAGAACGAATAGGTGAATTATTAATGATTACTAAATGTTTATCAGTTTGTTGTTCATTATCTAGAGAGAAAAGAATCTAAAAATTAATTATTATTATCATTTGTTGTTTTATATAAAGATATATTTACTTCTTCATTTTTAATTTTATTGAAATTAAATTTATTTTTATCAAATGGTGTAATCACATGTTCAAATGCATAGGGTAATCGACGTTTTTCATATCGACTAGGATTTAACTATATATACAGAAAGAGAGATTGATAAAAAATGAAATAATATAATTTAATTTACTTCAACTATGTAGTGTAGATCACCGTCTAATACTCGTTGTTTTACTTGATTATCAATTTGAAAAGTAAAAAGATTTTGTGCTAAAGCACGATCCCATTCTGTATGTAATAATGCATCAAACTAAAATAAAATTATATTAAATATTTTATATTTATTGAATTACTTCATTAAGTTTCACATCTGTATGACATGATAAATTAATTGAATGAGGATCAAATTTAAAATGTTTCCACATGATATATCTGAAAAACAATGAAAAAAATGTCAGTCTATTGGCATTATAAGTGATCCTTCATCATCGTCATCATCATCATCGTTATTGCCTCCTTCTTCTGTTTTAGTATCAATACGAAAAGCACATTCACGTTTATCATGTAATCCATAAAATGATAAAGCACAACGAACTTGATTTAACATCCTTTAAATAAATTATTTTTTTTAATTAAAAATAACTAATCAAAAACCAATTTACTTTGCTTTAGTACGAATTGTTGCTGTTCCATATCTGAATGAAACAATTTCAACATGAATTGATTGACTACCAATCTGAAAAATACAGAAATGTTTAATGTATAATAAGCAAAATAATTTTTTAAACCTCGCCGAAAAGTATATTTATTGATCGTTCAATTGCATTTCGTAGAATATATTCTTCGACAATAGGTTGATCATCAAATTCTCTAGAATTTTATTAAAAATTAATGAATTTTTTTAAAAATAAATATCATTGACACTGACAATCGGACATAAAGTTCAATATCACGTTCTGCTGCAGCTTGAGCTGATTTGGATTTGTGCCGTTTTTTCATTTTTCAGATATATAAACTGACAGTCGTCTTTTTCGTGTTCAGACGAAAAAAATATCTACTGATTATCAATTGGTCAAGAATAAACTAATCATTTCTTACGATCGAATTTTTTCATTGGTGTAGATTGACAGTATATGATGTTGTCTTTCTTCTTTCTTTACGATTAATAAGAATCACCTTGAAATAATTTGATAAAATGGCTGCAAGTACTCTTATTGATGCACAACCAACTGTTGATCCACCAGAAGATACCAAAGAACTTGCTGAAACATTAACGTAATTGAATAATTCACATACATAAATCAATCTAATTTTTATTTTAATTTTTAGAGAATTTGAATTAACTTCTGGTGTTATAAGTGCTGAAGATGAAGCTGAAGAGTCAGCAGTAGCTGATGTAAATTTTAGTTTTATAATTAAATTTATCTATTTGATTTATTTTTAGCGAATTCAACAACGTCTTGAACGTTTTGGAAAAATTGCACCTGAAGCAAAAAAAATTTCACGTGCTTTACGTTTTGGTACACAACATGAAGCCATTGATGAAACAGCTAAAAAACGACGTTTAGAAAGATTTGGTGTTGCAACTGTTTCAACAGTATGTAATTATTTTTGAATAAATATTCAATACATATATGTATATGTATAGGAAGCTGCACAAGAAAAGAAGCGTCAACGAGGTGAACGTTTTCATACTGATACTCCAACATCAGTAGTCGATGAAGAAACAAAACAAAA
>CAJNOI010000028.1:147978-163072 GCA_905250115.1 Adineta steineri
CATACTGATACTCCAACATCAGTAGTCGATGAAGAAACAAAACAAAAACGTATCGATCGCTTTGGCGTCGTTACACCACCAACGGTAAGAAGAAAAAAACTGATCTTAGTTTTTAAAATTGATAAAATAAACGTTATAGTCTGCATTAACAAAAAAGAATACCAGTGGAAAATCTACTGCAACAACTCCAGTTTTAACTGATGAAATTAAAAAGCGAACTGAACGTTTTGGTGATATATCTCAAGTAGCTAAAACAATTGCAGTAGATGTATGTAAATTTGATTTTATTAGTCGAATTTTAACTTTTATGTTTTTTTTCTTCGTAGGAACAAAAAGCCAAACGTGCAGAACGATTCAAACCAATTACCAGTGTTTAACGGATGAAACACATCTATCATTATTGTTGTTATCTCTTTTTTTTATATTCATCTTTCTGTTATCTCTATAAAATGAAAGGGATGAATTTGTCATGTGCAAAAAATGAATCGATTGTTGCTAATATTCTTTGATATATAATTTACTACGATATTACATTTAGCTAAATTTAATTTCTACGAAATAATAAATTATGTATGACAGCCTCCATCGATTCGAATCACTTCGCCATTAATGAATGATCCATCTGCAGAGGCAATCATAGCTACAACAGCAGCTATCTGTGATGGTTGTGCCATTGCTCTATCAGGTAATTGCAAATTAGCGAATAAACTTTGATCTATTCCAGCTGGAAATTTCATTGTAAAAACTAACGGCGTAGCAGTACCTCCTGGTGCAACTGCATTAACACGTACACCTTGTCGAATATATTCTCTTGCTAAAGATTTAGTTAATGCAATAACACCTCCTTTGCTAGCTGCATATGCTACCATATAAGGATGACCATGTAGACCAGCTGTTGAAGCGGCATTCACAATATTACCTTTCGTAATTAATAAATGAGGAAGACAAACACGACACATAAGAAATGTGCCAACTAAATTCGTATCAATAACAGATCTAAATTGTTCAAGTGTAGTATCTGTTGCTATAGTTGCACACATAATACCAGCCATATTAATAAGAACATCGAGACGACCTTGACGAGCAATATATTCATTAACTTTTTCGGTAATTTGTTGTTCATCTGTAACAGATGCGACAGCAATTGATACACGTTCTGGTCGTGATGTTAATAATGTTGTTTGTTTCAATCCAGCTTCATTAAGATCAATACCAAGAACGAATGCACCTTCAGCAACAAGCCGTATAACAATAGCTTGACCTATACCTGATCCAGCTCCAGTTACAATGACTGTTTTATCCTGAAATCGGGTTTCAACAATACTGTCAGTTTGATTATCCAATGATGTATTCATAGTTCAAAAGAATATTAGGTGTGTCTTTTTAAACAAATGAAAATGTTTCTATCTCTATTTGTTATATATATATAGATAAAAATCTTCAGAGTGCATCTACTGTTATCTCCTATTTGTATATGCTTATTCTTCTCTTTCTGTTTTTTATCAGTTATTTTATGTATAATAGTTGTCTTCTTTGTACCCAGTTCATTTTGAATTAAGATGAATGTTCATGATAACTCAATTTAATAAAGTTATGTTTTCGACATCGTTATTTTCATTAGGAAACAGCTGATATATTGACATTATTTACTCATGATGTTTCAACAGATTTGTGTATAAAATCACATACGGGAAAAATCTGATATTATTGTATACAAAGAAAGAGTATATGATAATCAGTATTGTTTATACTATCTATATTAACGGCTGTTATCCATCAGATTGTTAGGAGAATGTACATAGACCGCTATTCATATACATTCATAAGACAATTTAATCGTATATGAGAATGATGCTTTTTATAATACTTTTCTGTTGTATTATAATTCCAATCAATACTATATTGGAAAATGCTTTTTGTTCATTATCTTCATCAAATGAATTAATAATTCAAAATATTCCAACAACCTATGAATTAAATGTACCTTATACAGGTTAATAAAGATTCTAATAGATAATAAATAAATATGAAGTTGTTTTTTTTCTAGTTATTCTTTCTTCGAATAACACTCTTTCATTATCATATATAACACTCGATATTGATACAGTTTTCAATACAAGCAATGATTCTTTATGTGTGTTAACAAATGAATCAACTTCAGCATTTATTCATAAAATTGAATTTGTATTAAAATTTGATAAAAACTCAACAAAAACAAAATGCATTCAATTGAACTTACATAATTATCTAACTTCAATGGTCATAAAAATCGCTGATCTTTGCACAAATAATACTACAGGTTTACATAACTAATAAAATCAAATCTACGTATACATAATTATGAATTAAAAACTATTTAGATAAAATAATTGATAATGATGATAAATATGATGTACAATCATATATGAGAACAATAAATACAACTGAATTAGCTTTACTAGACAATTTCAAGTAAAATTAATAATTTTGTTTTTATTCATTATCAATCTCGTTATATTTATTTATTTAGTTGGTTAATCTTTGGACCAGTTGTACAACAAATCTGGTATACACATGAAGGTATGCGTTTAAGTCGTGAATGTGATGCTGCAGAGGATGGCCGTGTTGCTATATTCAATAATCCAAGAGGTAAACGCAGACTGATTTCTCGTCCAATTGATGTAACAAATGCATCGTTACTTTATATACGACTTGGGAGTGGAACATGTCCACCACCTGCACCTACAGATTCACCAATTCAATTATTAATAACGACAGATTGTTTGAATTATACAAAATGGCATATGATTTATTCACAACGGTAGGAAAAAATATTAAATAAAGATTTATTTTGTTTTGAAATAATTTTTTTGTGTAGAATTTTACCTGGTATTGAGTATGTTACTGTACCATTTTCATTAAATAATATAACAAATTCGACAACTATATGTTTAAAAATTGAACAAAAGGGTGAGAAATTTCTTGGTAGTGGTTCTTGGTTTATTGATGATTTATTAATTATTCGATCTCGTTTACAAAATGATTATTTTTTCGATTCATTTCAAGCAATGCAACCTGCAAATTGGCATCGTTTAGCTGGTGGTCAATTAAAGGTAGTAGATCTTTTTTCTTAAAAGCGAAATAATATTATTCAAAAACTTTAGACATGTGATGAACGAATGAGTATGGTTTTTGAATCAAATATTGATATTCGAACAGAAATCGGTGCTACAACAATTGATTTTTCTCTATCGGAAGAAATTAAGAATGATCATGATATTATTTTTCATCTTTCAAAAAATACATCAATCGATTGGACAAAGTATAATTCATTTTTTTGTCTCTCTCATTAATTCACATATCTCTAGATGGAAAGCTACTGGTTATTTAGATTTAAATCAAACATGTACTGATGAAGATGTAATTACATTTAATGGAGAAAATTATCGACAAATATGTTCACCAATGATTGAACTTGGTCAAATTGATAGTATTCGTTTTACGATATCAACAGAACCATGTATGAAACGAAATAAACATATTCCAACACCAGGTGCAGTTATATTTCTATCTGTTGTTTATAATGGTTCAACTATTGGTTATTCAAGAACAATACGTCGAATATCATTACGTGATATACAGGTAAAAAATATTTGAAATTTTGGAATAAATGTTTTTTCTTCAATGTTTATATTTTATTTAGCAAACTCATAAAACTTTTTATAGTCGTTTGAATGAATTACGTCATAGTGCAGCAACATTTGGTCGTATTTGTTTATCACAATATCATCAATCATCAGGAAAAAATGTTGATGTATGGAGTGTAAGAGATTTTATAGCATTACCTCTATTACAATCGAATATTACTCATTATATTCAATTGGGTTTAAATACAAATTGTCATTTACAACAACAACAATTAATAAATGGTGGAATGGGAATATCAAGTGAAAGGTATAGAAGAATTTATTTTTAAATGATCTTACATATATATAGAATAATTATTTTATTAGTGTTAATATTGAATATTCCGTTGATTTTGGAAAAAATTGGCATTTATTATTAAAACCATGTTTTCTTGATTCAGCATGTCCACATAATGTACAACATGTTTATTCTTCAAACATTATTTTGCCAACAATGTAAGAATTTCTATCTTTTTCTTTCTAGTTTTTTTTATTCTTTTATACAGTGGATGGCATCGTATAACATTACCTTTACCTATGGCAATATTACAACAAGAATATACACGTTTTCGTATTAGTACTTCATTATTTTCTATGTCATCTTATTCAACAAGTAACTCTTGGGCACTTGACAAAGGTAATCATTAAATATTTTAGGGAAATGATAGATGAATTTGATATTCGTAGTTTTTATTGGACAATGTTTTCGAGCTTGTAATGGACATGGATGGTGTCAATTCAATACATGCAGGTATAATAAAACTACTATGACTATGATCATTCAACATCTGTCTTTATAATTTTGTTTAAAGATGTGATGCGGGTTTTTCTGGCGATTTCTGTGAGATAAGCAATGAAATATTATTCAATCATGCGTCATTTCTAATCGATAATAATATAAATCAAACAAATGTCATGACTTATCAAGGTATCTTTCAATTTTATTCCTTAATTATCATAAAATTCTATTATTTATATTCAGGTGGTCGATTTAGTTATGTATGTGATATTATTTCTCAAGGAAAATCATTAGTATTTTCTAAAACTGGTTTTCGATTTTTACGAATATCAAATATAAATGGTAGTTCGCCAAAGTAAATATTTTCATATAAAGATATATTAATTTATTTATTGTTCAAATAGATTACTTGAATTCACAATACGTCTTGGTAGTTCTAATGTCCAATGTTTAGGAACAAGTAAAACTGATCTTGATCGTGATATAAAATCAATTTTATTATTATCATCATGTTCAAATGGTGTTCATTGGACAATTATTGATCTTTTTCGTATATCAGATGTCCTAGCGCCAGATTTTGGGTTTAGTTTATTTTCTGAGAAATTTTATTTGAAATTCGTTTTTATTTTTATTTCATAGAACAATTAGTCGAATTTTATTTAAAGAAAAAATGGAAAGTGACAATTGTCTTATTGAATGGAGACAAATGATACATGGAGGTGATAATCAAGATGTTTGGGCTATTGATGATATTATTATTCGAGATGTCATATCAACAAAATCAATTAAGAAAAATGCACATGTTAAGTATGTTTGGATCTTATAAGATTTCAAAAAGATTTCATAATTATTTATAGAACTTTTCAAACAAAACTAACTTATATTCGACCAGGATATATTCTTAGTTTTCGATTAGAACCAATTAATCGAAAAGAATCAAATATATTATTTGATTTAAATGACGTAAATTTTTTTCTTCTTCTTCGTTTTTTGCGATTGTTTATTTCGATGAAATATAGATTCGTCTTCGAATAAATTCAAGTCAAATAGATCTTTCGAAAAATATGGAGATATTTTCTTATCATTCAGAAAATTTAACATTAACATTAATTATTAAACTTCCACGGACAATTTGGTTTAAAAATGTTTTATTAAATTTAACAACTGCAACAACGAAAAAATTTGATTTGAATTTCATCCATTTGGGTGTTCAATGTGAAAATAATTGTTGGCTTAATGGAATTTGTTATGAAGGAATGTGTTTGTAAGAACGATAATATTCTTCTCTCTATCAAATGATAATTATTTGTTTGTAGACATGACGAACAAATATTGTCTAATCAATCTATAAATGTATCATTCGATGAAGAGGATTTAATGAATTTCAGAATAAATATAGTAAGTTAAATGATCTTAATAATGTATAACAATTATGTTTAGGTTGATGATGAATTACTTCTTCCATTTTTTGATACAACTGATGTATCAACTATACATTTTCAAACGATGACGAGTAAATCAAAAAAAAATAATCTTTTATTTGAATGTTCACCAAACGGTGGTGTTAAATGGTTTGAACTTGGATTGTGGGTAGAAGAAAAAGAGAATGCATTGAAGTATGAATAGTTTATTTTGTGAAAATTATAATAAAACATTGCATTTCTTATCTAGAGATCATTATGTCTTATTACCTGCTTCATGTCAAGCAAAGCATACATTATTACGATGGAAAAATTCATCTATTCGAATAGTTAATTTAGCATTTGTTAAATCACAAATTCAAGATTATTTGATGGATCAATTTCAAGTATATTGATTTATTTTTTGTAAAAATAATTCAGCGATATTTTCTAGGAAATTGATTCATCGAAATGGCTTTATCCAATATATTCAATTAATTCATCAGGATTGTATACAAAAAAAATTCAAAATAATTTCTATCAATTAATTTCAACAGCTATTACTTTAAAACAACGTGATTATGTTATTATGATTGATGTATGTTCAATACTTAGAAATCAGTAGAATATACATATCTGTATTTTAGACTGATTCAAATATGAATAATACACATTTACAAGTTGATTATTCAGTTGATAATATTACTTGGCATGAATTGATTGACAGACGTATTTTTCAACGAAAACTAAATCGTTTTGGACGACAAATTCCAAGTGAACTTCTTCGACGGTAAAATCAATAAACATCAGAAATATATTTATATTTATATTATAGTTCAATATTAATACGACTTCAAAGTGATCATTCATTTATTTTAAAATATATTTATATGGGTCCACCATGTACGGCAAATTGCTATGGACATGGTCAATGTCTTTGGAAAAAACAGCAAGCTATTTGTCATTGTGATAATAATCAAACTTCTGGTATATTTTTATATTTAATTAAAATAAAAATAAATAGATAATATAATATTAAATTTAGAAACAAATTGTTTACCAAATCATTTACTTTTATCAAGTTTACATGAAACATTTGAAAATAAAATAAATTCTTCAATATGGTCAATATCTCCTGATGTTCAAATAACACATCGATGTTATAATCGACAAAGTAAAACAACACCATATCTATGTTTTGTACCAAATAATCACACTCAACAATCTTATGTTACGGTTGGACCATTTAAAACTATAAAGTATATATATTCTCTTTCACATCATACACAGATGGCTACTTTTGTCTGACGAGGGGATCTCACAAACTGATTAATCGCTTTTCAGTTCGGACTCCGTACTGAGTTATAGACAATATATTGAAATTTTAGCCTATGGCAGGGTATGCAGAAATAAATCGAATGCCGGTAATTCGACCTCAGAGAGATCTATATGTGACTAGAATACCCTGATAATTTCAGCTTAAAATAACGCTTCCTTCTCGAGATATCAAAGTCTCAAAAAACAGAAAATTCTGGTATCTTTCATAAAATATGACTGATTTTTGGATACTTTAATATCTCGAGAAGGAACCATTCTTTTTAGCTGAAATTTTCATGGTATTCTAGTCACATATAGATCTCACCGTGGACAAAATCTCAGGTCGAAATACCGTCATTCGATTTACTCCTACATACCCTGACATAGGCTAAAATTTCAGTATATTGCCTATAACTCAGGATAGAAGGCATAAGGGCATTTATCCTTTTGGGATTTTTCATACCGCACTGAAGCCTTCTTTATCTACGGAGTCCGAACTGAAAAGTGATTAATCAGTTGGTGAGGTTCCCTCGTAAGATTTGAAACAGTATAGGATATAAATATATATATTATCTTTAAGGTATGTCATATTCAAATTTGGTTTACAATATATTAGTTCAACAAATTGTTCAAATCAAGTATTATTTCAATATTCATATGATAATGGTATTCAATGGCATACGAAAATGATATTAGACGCGACAAATAATATATTTGAAAAATTTGATAATTTAACAATAAATAAAAATATTTATTTGAGATGGATTGAAGAAAATGGTAATTACTTTTTTGTTGTTATTGAAAATTTTCTTATTTTTATCCAATAGATCAATCATGTTTAATGTGGAATATACGTTCAGTTAGTATTCGAACTATAGATGATAAAAATATCTGGTGTGAAAATAATTTAAATATTGAACAGAAGAATAAAATTGATTATGAAGCACAAACATGGGAATTTCCATTGATTCAATCAAGTTCAATACTTCAATTTAGTTTACAAATGTTTCCAATAAAACTGACAAATGATACTAATTGGCAATTAGTACTTGAAATTAGTTCAGATGTTATACATGGCTGGTCAAATTGGATATCTTTAATACCTTCATGTAATCAAACAACAATCTATTGTGAAGATAAAATAGGTTCAACAGGATCTTTATTTCTTGCTCATTTATATAAAAAACAAAGAAATATTACAATTCCTATACCAGATAATTATGTGTACGTATTTAATAAAAATCATTATATTGTTTAATTATTTTATTAAATTAGAAATCAAGAAGTTCGTTTTCGATGGAAAGCAAATCAATCTAATGCACGATTTATAATTAATAATGTATATGTTGGAGCTGATTGTCCATGGTTTTGTTCAGGTCATGGTATATGTCAATCAAATGGTTGTCTGTAAGTTGAAATATTAAATCAATATATGTATATAAACATCATATAATTTAGATGTAATTATGGTTATGCATTACCATATTGTTCACCTGATCCTTTAATTGTTCTCAAAAGTGAAATATTATCAAATGAACTGAATTCTAATCTATCTGTTTGGTCGGAAACATGGGGATATGAAAAATGTTCGCCCGAAGATCAACGATACGTATTTTCACAAGTAAATATCATAAATTATATATTATTCTGTTAGTTTTTTTCTTCATATTAGGCAGGTACTCGTGGTTTAATCAGTCCAGAATTTTCTTTAGTTGACGTACAATTTATTCGTATTCAATTGGATACATGTTTCAATCATACTGATATATTTATTGATCCAATATCAGTACAAATCTCAATAAATAATGGTATTTTATGGAGAACATTAATGACTATCATCTATCGTAAAGAATTACCTGATCAACCATGGCTTATTGAATTACCCGATGATAATGCATTACAATTTCATTTAGTTCGTATTCGATTATTTCAACGTGTAACAACAAGTATATGAATAACTTCTACATTTTTCTTCTAAAATCATAAAGTTATGTTTTCATAGAATGGACATCAAATTGGATACTTAAGAAATTTGAAATAATACCACAAAAATTACCTTATCAATGGATTAGTAATCAATCTTCATCAATAAACACCTGCAATTATGAGTATAACATATAAAATTATGTCTTCATTTTTCTCTTAAACCATTATTTTAGACATTATATATTTCCTTATGAAATCTATTCAACTATTGATATACAATTAAATGATACATCGTTTTTAACATTTCAAGTAAAACTATTCATTTTGCATTTTCAACTAAAATAATTCTTTAAACTTTTAGTTAGATCGTAATCCTTGTACGAATGGTTCTCTCGTTACATTGAATCATTCACAATTTAATCTTGAATTGTCTATTGATTATGGTCAAACTTGGTCATCAATCGATCGACCATCAACAATTGCTTCTAATACGAATGATATAATCATAACTCAACCATTACGTGCAATAAAAAATATCTTTTATTTACCATTACATACCTATTATCCAAAATTGAAGTAAGATCAAATATTTTTCGAAACGACTAATAATTTCTTCTTTAGATTTCTTCGTATTCGTTGGTTAGCTCCTAATTCAACTGTTGCTAATCGTTGGCAAATAAGAAATGTAACTGTTCGTTCAGAATGCGAAATCTTATGTGAAATAGAATCATGTAATGGAAAATGTAATTGTTTGAATAAGACGAATTGTTCGATATCATCAACAAAAACAACATTTTATGAAAGATTTAATAGTAGTATATCAGATTTAATTATTTTACCATCGTTAAATCTTCAATCAACTAGGTAAAACTAAATATTTAATGAATATTATGAAATAAATAAAATTTAGATTTATTGAATTTGATATTCATACGAACTGTAAACAAAATATTCCAATAATATCATTAGAATATTCTCGTAATATGGGTTTAAGTTGGCAATTATTTAAATATTATATATTAAATAGAAATCAATCATATAAATTTCATGAAGATTTTATTGATGAAATGAAGTATGATTATATCGTTATTCGATTTGTTTCGTCAACATGTTTAAAAATTGAACAAGTTAGAAAAAAATATATATATTGAAGAATTTAATAAAAGAAAAATTCTTTTCTTCTTAGATTATTGTTAGTGGTTCAATTACTCGTCGAGAAGGAATCTATGGAAAATTTAATCATTTAAATAATTTTAATTCAAATTTATTTATTTCATTTGGTAATGGAATATTTAATGGAACATATCTGATATTTCCAGCAATAAGTAAAAAATACTTTATTCTCTTTCTCGTAGAGAAGAGTCCAGCAGAAATAAATTGTTTACTTGCTTGTCTGTCCGCAGGGTCAAAAAAACATCGAAAACCGATTTTTCACAGTTTTTAATTATTTTTTCAGTAAATGTGAAGAGGATATATTTCTACGAGAAAGAGCTAAGCGAGTCATCGGATGAGCGTTACTTGTATTTTTTTTTTCGTTTAGATAATTCAACAATGAATGAAATTATTACAGATGATTTGAATATATTTGAAAATATATTTTATATTCAATTAAGACTTGCTCCTTTAGCATACAATCGATGCATAAGTATGAGAAATATTTCGAAATAAAAATAAATCTTTTGTTATTAGATATTCAATTTTCGTTTTCATCGGATTATGGATATACTTGGCAATCGATTGATCATGATGATGTATTACTATATGATGATAATCATTTACAACAATCAAAGATTTCTACATGGAAAATAACATCAATGATGATAGGGTAAGATCACTCAAATTCAGATGTGATAAGTAATATTATTGTTTTTTTGTCATAGATCAAATCAAGTTCGTTTTCGTATTCGTTTCGATGATGGATCAATATCATCCGATGACGAACAATTACTCATAGGTATTTCTGAATTGTATATCGGTTCAAACTGTATCAATGCTTGTAATGGTCATGGAATGTGTTTAAATAATGGTCAATGCAGGTAAATTTCAAGATAAACTATACGAATTTTTTTTGTGGAATATTTAGATGTAATTCCAATTGGACAAATAATGATTGTAGTCGTTCAACGATTCATTTTCCAAATGAATTAGATATTCTTAAACATAATTATTATACAAGTTATGGTTCTATACATCATATAAAATGTGGTAGAGTTTTTAATAATGTATAAATTCTATTGAAATTTATTCTTTATACTAATTTAAATTTCTTTTCTAATAATTAGACATGTAAACGAGAATTTGAAACGAATTATATAAATATTAATCATAATCATAC
Organism: Adineta steineri; assembly: GCA_905250115.1. NCBI lineage: Eukaryota > Metazoa > Rotifera > Eurotatoria > Adinetida > Adinetidae > Adineta > Adineta steineri. The sequence goes on from CAJNOI010000028.1 coordinate 159,361, forward strand.
ATATGTTTACATTGAACTTGATGATCAATGTATGTCAAAAATACATAGTCGAAAAAATGGTGACAATTGGATTCATCTACAATATCGAGAAATAAATTCACATCAATGGATTACTTTACATACATTTAAAGGTTATGAATTCAAGTAAGTTGTACATTTAACTATATTTCTTAAGCAAATTATTTTCTTTTTTTCATAAGTATAACTAAATTATTACCATCCGTTATTCTTCAACTTCGACTCATTGAAAATTTCCCAGTAAATGATCGATCTGCATGGTCAATCGAACAATTTCATATATTTCATATTCATACGAAATTACAATGGTTTTCTCCAACAAATACAAAATGGAATTCAACATTTTTAGAATTAATAAATTCAACTAATAATATTCTATACGAAACAAAAGATGTTTATTTTAATGATAATTATATTTTACAAATTGAATTTAATTGTACGAATAATATTCTTCAATATTCATTAGATCTTGGTTTAAAATGGTTAGATATTTCAAATGAAAATCAATTACAATTTATACCAATTAAATTTCATTCGGAAAATATGACATTCTATCGTTTAACTATTCCATTTAATTTATTTACAAATCAAAATAATTCGATTCGTTTTCGATTAAGATTTTCATCGGAATGTAAAGATAATTATCTTCATTATATATACATAGGAAATAAATGTTTAATGAATTGTTTTGGTCATGCACGTTGTATGAATGGAGAATGTCAAATGAATAATTCAATTCTTCCTCTAGTTGATTTTCGAGAATCATTTGAAAAAAATTTTAATGATATAAATTGGTTACAATTAGAATCCTATAAACAAAAAACAAATAAAATTCTATGGACAACAATAGATCGACAAGCTATTACTCGACCAATTGATTTAAGACCAATGCGGTAAATAAAAATAAAATCGGATTTATATATGTGAATATTTTTTCTTTCGTTAGTGCAATTAAATGGACGTATTATTTCGAACAGATTCCTAAAACATGTCAGACTTCGATTTATTTATTAATATCAACTGACGGGACATTGACATGGTCAATTCTTCATCAATTTGATGTATCAATAAAAAATATGAATACATCTGTTGAAATTGAAGCAATAAATACAAAATATTATACAGGACAATTTCGATGGTTTCAACCCTATTCTTCTAAATGTCATAATTTAACTTGGGGTCTTTCGAATATAATATCAAGTAAGTTAGAAAACTTTTTTGATTTTATTTTTTGATCTATTATTTATTTTTCAAAGTTAAATCAATTAATATCTACTTTTTAACTGATTATTTCTATACGGTATCATCATCACGTTCTAATTGGGAAACAATTAATGGTGCTTTACTTGCTCAACCTGATTCCTGCAATAATAATTTACCTACTTTTATCTTTAATGAAAGTTCATTTTCAGTAATTACCGTACCTATTCTTATACAATCATATTATGTTCTTGTTTTTCAAGTAAATATCTTCGTTTACTGAATTATTTATATATGTATTTTTTTTGAAATAGTTTAATAGTGAATGTAATCGAAACATTAAAATATTACAATGTCGTAATATAACAAATAGGATTGAATATCGAACTGACTCATTAACAAAATGGATCAAACTTGTTGATATGTCTGATATAGCATGTCGAACAAGTTTAATTAATGGCGGTTATTTTAATATGCATACAATTAAATTACCATATGAAACATATTCAAGGTATGAAATATTATTAGTTTAGAACGTTGCTATAAAAATCTCCCCCCGTTTCTTTTTTATTATTGACAAAAAAGACAGACAACAATAAAAATTCATTATAGTGCTTTTCACACGTGCTAAGATTTGTTCATTTATAGTTAGTTGCGAGAAAAAAAAAGAAATTGTTTGTTTGTAAAAAATTTACAAATAAAGACAGATAAGGTTTGTTTTATTTAAGCCAAGCATCATCTTGTAAAGTTGTTTGACTACCACCACGTTGAATACGTTGTTTTTGTTGAAAACGTTCAAGTACTTCATTACTATCTAATAATGATGCATCATCATTTTCAAGATCACGTAATTTTTTCAATCGTTGTTCATTCTGTTTAGCAATTCTCTATAGAAATACAAAAGAAAAGATAAATTAAATAATCAGTTTTTGTTTGGCTTACATTTAATTCATAATTTGCCATACTAGTTGGATCTTCATGATCATAATATTTCGATGGATTATTATTATTATTGTTGTGATATGGGTGTCGAGAAGCTTGTTCAATTTCATCAGTAAATTTTCGATTACCTGAATTCATACGTTCTTTTATTATTGATGAGAAAAATTTATCATCATTATTTGCATGATTTCCACCAGCACCACCTAATAAAATCGTATCATCACGGAAATAACTTGGGTTAAATTCTGCATCATCATCTGTTTGAAGGATACGACGAACAACATCATTTGTTGTTGGAGAATCACGATGATGAACACGTGGTGTATTAAGTACAAATCCTGGATGTTGTTTCGATTGAGTTTTTGTTTGATCTGTTTGATGACTATTGACATGATCTTGAAGTTTTCTTTCTCTATCTCGTAATTGTTGTTTTAAATGTTCAAGCCGATTAAGTACTTCAGAATCAGAACCATCTGATCGAAGAGATGCAGCTGAATTATTACGTATTGGCATACCAGCATTCGAGTTTTGCCGTGGTCGAGCTCGATATGTTTCTAAATGAATAATAAAATATATAATTTCCATATAAAAAAAAACCCAATTTCAATTCTTTTAAAAAGTTTAAATTTAGTTGACGTACGTGGTGGTTTTTGTGATGCTGATATATCTATAGAAATACGATTAAGCAATAAAAGATAGCAACAGCAAGCTTATTAGCAATATCTAACAAACCTGGTTGTCGTGGTGTTGGTGGTTTGCGATATGTTTGACGACCATGACCATCTGTATCATCAACTGGTGGTGGTTGTTGAATATAATCATCATGATTGTCAAAGGATGGTAAAGATGGTTGTTGATTAGCATCATCGAATGATGGACGTCGTGTATTGTTTGTAGTTGGTTTTTTCTTCTTGTCTTTTTTGTTTAAAGTTGGCACTGGCGGTGAAGCACTTCGATAGGCAACTTCTGATCGTAATGGTTGTTCATTAGAATTATTTTTTCTATTAGCAGTATCATCATCAGTTCTTGGTGAACTTGGTTTGTCTTGTCGTTTTGGTTCTAAAAGAAAATAAAAATTCACAGGATGAATAGTTTTAGGTTAAAAGCAAGAATCGAACTTCGTTTTGATATAAGTTCATCTTGTTTTTTTCGTTGTTCTGCATCTTCTTGTAATTGTAGTTGATGTAAACGTTCTTCTTCTTCTTTTTGTTGTTTTCTTATTGCTTCTTCAGCTACTTGTTTTTCCATTTGTTGTTGCCATTCTAAATGTTTAGCAAGTTCACGTTCTTCTTCAGCTCGACGTTTAGCTGTTTCTTCGGCATCTCGTCTACGCTTATCTTCCATTTGTTGCTTTAAATCTTGTTTATATTTTTCTTCTTTTACAAACTGTGCTTCAGTTTTAGCTGTACCAAACATTCCATTACTAGCTGCACCACGAGCATGATTTGGTGAACCAGGACGGTCCTAAATAGATTATTCAAAGTTATATATGCATATATATTTAAAAGTTCTATTTACTGAATTTGATGAAAATTGTTGTTGTGGTTCTCCA
>CAJNOI010000028.1:163082-272373 GCA_905250115.1 Adineta steineri
GACAAATCAAATATATATATATATTAGTATAGAAAAAAGTCTTTGTTCATCATTCATCTTGATTTCACAAATATTATAGGAAGATTTTCTTGATACAACAAAAATTACATTATATGTACATAAGAATTATCAATTGATTGTAAATAATTCAGTTGTAATATTAAGACACAACTTTCTATTTCAATATTAATATAATGAAATTTCTTGTTCATCTTATTTATATATAAAAAAAAAACAATAACAGTAAAGCTGATCCTATGTACAGAAGAATATGTTATAAACCTGTACATCAAGATACAGACATGCAATGATCAATGAAAAGAAGAAAAAAAACGAAAGAGAAAAAAACATCGAACAGTAATTTTTTTCTTATTTGCGTACAACTGTCAATCGAAGAACATTAGTCGGTAGAGAAGGACGAACAAATGATGAACGTGTTTGTGTTGTTGTTGAATTTGGTGTTTGAGATGAAGTCGTTACTAAACATCCACTTAAATCATTTGTACCATCATCATACATTGATGAATCATCAACTAATCCTGTAGTTGTTGTCGTCGTTTGAGTAAGAGGTAGAGCGGTACCAGCTGTTGTAATTATAAACTGTTGTGGTTGTTGTGAAGATGAATTATTTGGAGCTGTTGTAAGACGAAATGTTGTTTGTTGTTGTTGTTGATGTTGTGGACTAGTTGTTGCAGCAATTCGACGTATCTAAAATTATTAGAGAATTATAAGAAAATTACTTTTTCGTTTTTCGAAAATTTACTGTCATAGTTCTTGGTTGTTGTTGTGCTGCTGCTGCAGCTGCAAGTAATGTTGCTTTTAAGTCAGCTGTAGTTACTTGATGTGGTGTTGTTGTTGTGGTTGCAATTATACATGGTTGATGATGATGATGTTGTGTACCATCATATGTTGTTGTTTTAAGTCTTTTAACAGGTGATAATGTTAGAATTTGTTGTTCACCACTACGTTTAGCTTGTAAATGTGGATGATGTACAGATGATATAATAACTTTTGCTCGAACATGTTCAATAATTTTTTCTGGTACTAAAGCTTTTATTGGTTCATGTGCAGCACTTGATGTTACAGCTGTTATTGCCCATTTTTCATAGATACCTTGTTTTAATGAATAAATACCACCAAGACGAGAATAGGATTTTCTTATCTGTTGAACAAAATACATTTGAAGCCAATAAAATGCCATAGCACCACTATCAAAACGAGATTCACGCCAATCACGTAACTGAGCTGCCTAAATAAAAAATTCTTTAAAAAATGACAAAATCAATTAATTTAAAATATATACCACAGCTTGCATTGGTTCACAAACAAGTCCTTTTATACCGGAATAAGCATCAAATAGATCATATTTTTTTAATACCCATGAACCAAGATCCGTATCAACTAATGGTAAAATAATTTGTTCAAAATATGTTCGAAATTCTTGTGTCCAATTTGATTTACATCGATCATACAAACGTGTAAATGTTAACATATCAGCACATAATAATAAAGATTTAAGTTCAGCATTATAAAATTGATAATCAGCTTGTGTACGACCATTTTGTAATAACCAAGCACGTAATTGTGAAAAAACATAATTCCATGTATGTAGTATACGTAAATGTGGTAGGAATATCGATAAATAATTATTTTTTAATGTATTACCTTCACTGTCAATAATAAATAAACAACGTGATTCAATATTTGGACATTGTTGTTTTAAATGTGTTAAAATATATTCATAAACATCATCAGAACGACGATTATGTAATGCACAACCTAGAAGATAAGAATAAGATTCTTAAAGATAATTCTATAAAACACTTACCAAGTAAAATACATGGTTCTTCTTTCATACCAATATGTCGATAGAAAACACATGTAACATGGAATGCATTAATTGTATATGCTGAATCAAATGTAATGAGAACTTGTTGTTGTGACAAAAGATCTGGATGATCTAATAATAAATTAAATTCATGCATTGATTCATTTGAAAAAGCAATTGCAACAATATTTGGTATTAATGTAAAACGAACAATATAATTTGGTGTTTCACGTGCAAAACGATATAATTCTGATATTTCATCGGCTGATGCAACAAGACGACGAGCTAAACGTCTTTTAACATTTCGTATTTGTTCAATATTACGTGGTTGGGATAAAACTTCAGGTCCAACTTTAGGTTTTTTTGGTTCATTTTTAATAGTTGAAGATTTTTTTTGATCATTATCATCGACTGTTTCTTCTGCTTCCATAGAATTATTTACTGTTGATTCTTCATCATCATCATCATCGTCAACATCATCATCATGTTCATTGGAATTATTTGCTGTATATTGTTTAAATATTTGTGCTGTTTCAGCATTAGTTGCTGCTTCTGATATAAGTTTATTGAGTAATGATGGACGTGTACGAAAAAATGGTTTAGTATTTTTTTTTGAATTACCATGTGGAAATTCTTCAGCAACATTTTCATCGCCAAGATATTGTACAACAACTTTGGATGGATCAACAAGTGACACAAATGCTTGTTTTTCAAAATCTTTACTTTTTTTTTTATTTTTTTGTCCAGCATGAAAATAACATTTTTTTATAACTGGATTATGTGTTGGTAAACGTCGTGCAGCTATTTGTACCCAACGATAACCATCACTACGCCAATCATCTATAATAAACAAAATCTAAATCAACTATCCGTGATATACCTTTGTTTTGTTTCCAAAATGATTCCAGCTTTTATTCATAAGAATTTTTGAAGCGAGCGGATGAACAAAGGTATTCATCGGAATTTTTGAAAACTTACTTTCATGACCAATATCAAGTTTCATAACATAAACTTCGCCAGCTTTTGGTTTAAATGGTGGTGTTGAAGTGAATGTTGTTGTTGTTGAATCAAATAATGGTATAACTTGAGTTGCTTCAAGTGATTGATGTCGAACAAATGATGGACAATTTGTTGTCATTTTTTAAATTAATATCAGAAGTAAGAGTTTCTGATATTAGAAAAAATTTTTCTTTTTATTTAAACCGGAAGATTGTTGAGGAGAAAATAGATTTCGATGTTAGTATTAATGGATCATCGGTAAACAAAGGCACGTCAATGCAAAGGCAATAAATAGTTTATAATGGAGTCAATAAAATAAAGTAAATAAAGAAAAGAAAATCTGAAAAATATTTTTAAGAAAATTTCAAATAAATTTTTATGTTTTTTTTCATTATTATTCATTTGTTGATAGATGTCACTAATAGAAATAAACAATATATTAATTGAAAAATGATAATCAGTTATAAACAGATGATTTGTTTTTTCACTATTTGAATTAATAAAATTATTGAGTTAGACATATTGAGATTAATTTTTGACTTAGTTTTATTATTAAAAAAATTATTTGCCTTGACTATTTATCATCTACTGATGAAATTGTAAGATGAGGAAAAATAAACGAGGTCATATGAGTATATCGAAGAATTCCCATTAATAATTAAAGCATTCTAACAGCTAATTTATAACCATTTAGTTTAGCTTAAAAATTTAGAATTAGGTTATATGATAGTTTAATTTCGGAATTTTTTGATAAAATACTTTTATATGAAAGGTTTGTATTAGAGCAATGATTAACAAACTATTTTTAGTCATTAAGCAGATCAACTATTGTAATTAAAGATGATGCTCAAAGGAGAAATATGTGAGTTTTAAATATATATTTTTTAACTTTAGTTTAATAATAGAAAAAAAGTTTCAGTATTATTATTTCAACTCTTTTTTCAATTAATTAATGTACTTAACAGACAGATGAAATCTTCTTTTGTAGTTGTGCAGATGTATCAATATCAATCTTGACAAGTCTGTTTTTGATTTCCATGAAATCTTCGCGATATGATCATAATAATTTTATCAAACCCTCAAATATTCATCCTTTATAAGTGTTTATTTTGATCATGTATTATTACAATTTTTTCTGTTAAGTAGTTTCATAGGATTATTTTTATTCCCCATATGATAGATCATAATCTTAAGTTTCTCTCTAATGATACGAAGGTAGTTATTAGGGATTATTTAAAATAGATTTTGTAAACTTTAATAGAAAAGTTTAGCATTTATTTTATCTTGAAATGTTATGTATTTATTCCAAAACATAGTTTGTTTTGACATGTGATTGCATAAATGAGGTGATTATGAGTTGTAAAATATTAAAATATTTCTTCCCATATCTGCAAAATATTATAAGGAACGAACAAAGCAACCTTATAAATATTACAAACGCTCGACTAAATAATATAAATCTGTTTTTTTTGTAGTATTGTGTCAAGATAAGATTTAATGACTCATAAGAATACAAGCTGAGATAAAAGAAAAAAAATACCATTAGAAATTCGAGAATCAATCAGTTATCAATAACATTTCCAAGAAGTTTTTCTTGCGTTAAGATTAAAAAAAAATTCTTAGCTAAAAGAAAGTGGGTCACATCCTCCTGTTTCATACAATGCTATTCTATGAAAAAAAAGAACAGACACTTCATAAGCTTTCATCTCATTGAAATACTCATATATTATAGAAACGTTTCCCTTCATTAAGTACATTGACCTGTCTTGATGATATGTCAAACATATAATTTTCTTTTCTGTAATTATAAGTTGTTTTATAGCAATAGAGATATATTTAAAATATGTAACTTCTACTATTAGAAATATTTTTTTGTTTTATCAAAATATTTATATTTGATTTAGATTATTAATTATGATTTAATTTTAAAATATCAATGGCATCTTCAGGTGAGAAAATGAATAAGTGTATCTAATGTTTTTCTTTTTTTTCACATTCTTTCATTTGATAAACTCTTTACGATAGCTTTCTTTATTCGACATTTAGTCTTGCATTGTAAATAGATCGATGAAAGATAATATATAAATATATTTGTTTGGTTTGTAAAAGCGAAGAGTAGCTTGATGTTGTAATGTTAAAACATGCAGACGAAGGCAATTATTTTTGTGAATTGTTTCAGACATTGACGTCAGTAGGTTAGATGAAGAAAAGAAGAAAAATATATTTGTAGTTTTTTTCTCTCTATATGATGATGAGTAAGACAAATTTGTATGGAGAAGGAAGAAGAAATGAGAATATGATGATAACTAATGTATTTTTGTTGTTGTGTTAAATAAAAATTTTATTTGTTCAATCTATCACGCACCTGACGCGTGAGAAAAAAAACAAACTAATCTAATATTTTCATCGTTCTTATCTTTTTCTTTTTTGCTTTCTTCTCTCTTATTTTCATTTTACACATTCTCATATATATTGACTATTTTAATATACTCATTCAATCAGAATAAGAAAGGATCCCTAGCAGTACGTGTCACGCACCTTGCACATAATTCAGTTTTAGACGACATTAAATGATAATTCTGAATTCTTTTTCTTCTTCTATTAATTATTTATTTTATTTAGTGCGACGTACTGTTGGAAACGGAGACATAAGTGAACCTGTAACTATCATCAAATGTGAAATTGATGACCAAAATTCTGGTCTTCATAATGGTATTGATGATGCATCAACAACGATAGCTTTAGGTATTAATTCAATGACGAATAATACATTTGTAAATAATACAGAAACTTTAGATTGTGTGGTTTGTGGTGACCGAGCAACAGGTAAATAAGAAATAATTACTTTTTTTTTGATAAGATTGAATCGATTTTTTGTTGTTGTTGTTGTTTCAGGAAAACATTACGGAGCTATTTCATGTGATGGGTGTAAAGGATTTTTTCGACGAAGTGTTCGAAAAAATCCTGTATATGAATGTCGACATCAAAATAATTGTACAATTGATAAAGATAAACGTAATCAATGTCGACATTGTCGATGGAAGTATGTTTGTTTTTAATTAGAGTTTTAGTTGGATCTATTTTATTTATTCATTTATAGAAAATGTATTCGAATGGGTATGAAAAAAGATGGTAAATAAATTCTATTTTATATTATTAATTTTCATTTTGAATTACTTTTAGCCGTACAAAAAGAAAGAGATCGTCTTGGAAGACCACGTGGTCATAATTATAATTATGGAATGGCAAATGTAAAAACAAAGTCACATCTTACTGGTGATCTTGATGAGGATGAAGATGATGATGATGATTTAAGTGTTACGGCACTTTTAAAAGCAGAAAAAACAGCTCAAGAAGTATGATTAATAAAATAATTTAATATATATATATTATAAATCTTGATTTAGTATATTGGCCGACAAATTCAATTAGATAAGCAACCTTCCGATAATGAACGTGTTCAAGCGACATTAGAAACAATTGGTATATCCATGAATTATCAACTTCGTAGTCTTATTGAATGGGCAAAAGGTTTAAAAGGTTTTGTTGAATTATCTGATAATGATAAAGTAAGACTAAAACTAATAACATCTAAAAAATCGATTAATTTAAATATTTTTAGATTGCACTTTTACGTGGTCATACAGGAGAAAATCTCATTTTGGGTGTTGCATGTCGTTCATTAAACTGTGATGATTATTTACTATTGGGCAATCATTATGTTATACCAAGAAATGCCTCTGATCCAGGTTTATGTCGTGCATCTGGACGAATACTTGATGAAATTGTCAAACCATTAAAAGAAAATCGATTAGATGAAAAAGAATATGCTTGTTTAAAAGCGATTGTTTTTTTCGATAATGGTTTGTGTATTTATTGACAAAATTATATAATATTTTTTTGTTCTTAGATAATAAATCTTTATCAGATCCAATGCGTGTTAAAGAATTACGTCGACGTATACAAGTTAATCTTGAAACATATATTAATCAACAAAGACCATTGATGCGTGGTCGGTTTGGTGAATTATTATTATTATTACCACCCTTACAAAATATAGCACGATTAATGGTTGATCTTGTTGCACGTTATAATCAAGATACAAAACAAGTTGATGATCTTATTAATGAAATGCTTTTAAGTAAGTTTATATCAATGAAAACACAAAAAAGAATACGATCTAGTAAAGAATAGAACAGAGGAGAGGAATATTTCTATTTCTAAGAAAAAACGAGATTGCCTACAACATTTGTAGTTTCTTGAGTTCAGATAGATATCGGAACGATTCTCAGGAGGCGGTGATATCTACAACAACCAATACAACACATTCAAATTTCAATACTACTACATCATCATCTCCGAGTGATTCAAGTAAGATATTTCTTCACAATCTAATTCATATCAATACAGTCTGTAGTTGCATATATATATATATATATTACACGCTATAACCATTGTGTCTTTTTTTTGCATGCTTCGTTATGTTAATAAATGAGATAGGATGTTGTTATTATTATTGTTGTTGCTATTTTACAGTTTCCAACTATGACATAATGCTTCAAAACATTTCCCTTTGAAAAATATATATGTATATCTAATTTTTTAGTTTCAAAAGAAAATGATCTTGATTCGAATGCTTCTTCAATTGATACCGATATGGAAGACAATACATCTCAGGATACTCAACAATATGATCATTTATCATCAGCTACACCCGTCTCTAATTCAGTTCTAATGGGATCTCGAACAATCGATGATGAACTTAATGACGTTTCACTTAATGAAAATGATGATTATCTAACAGCAAATTTATCTCATATTCGTCTACTTCATCCAAATATTAATACAGATCCGAATTTAAATCATCATAATACAACTATAGGCGATAATAATCGAATATCAACTAATATTAATCAGTATCAACATGAACAAGTTTTAAATTATTTTCCGCCTATTTCTAACGAAAGATTCAAATTAACGAAATCAAAATCTACAACAACAACAACGTCCTTACCATCAAATCCAACAGTTGATACAACCTATGATCCAAATAGTGATATGAATTTTTTATATGATCTCGATACAACTTCAGCGATAACATCAACAGCAAGTACAAATCGACGATTAGTACATTCACAATCGAATCAAATAGTTAATAATTTATTTGATGATAATAATTGGAATGCATGATTATTCTTTTTTTTTTCCTATTAATCAAGATGATTGAACAACAAATAAATCATATATATAGATATGATCTTTTGAAAAACAAAAATATCTCCTCTTTTTTGTTTTGTTTCCTTTTCATGTACAAAAACAAAAAGTTTTTCTTTTCTTCCGGTCATTTTTTTTTCTTTTTTCTCAAAACTATTTATATGTGCGTGTTTGCCATTATTAGCAAAAAAAAGAATAACACGTTTCGTCTTCATCTTTTTTTTTCAAAACTGCATATTTGTTGTTTCTATTCATTTTTTTTCACTATTAATACTATTATTATCATTATTATGGTTTTACGCAGCTATGCGTATGATTAAGCAGATGTATTAGAGTGCGTGTGTATTGTATTTTATTATTATTTTTCTTTTTTTTGTGTACATGTATGAAAACGATTCGATTCAATACTATGAATATTCAAGTGTGAGTGTGTGTAAAAAAACAGGAGCCACAATTAGTAATGAACTAGTTGATTAGTTATTTTTATTGGTAATCAAAGATTAAAAATAATCTGTATTGCTTAAAATAAGCAAATGAAAAATTTTGAACTATTAAAATGAATTTATTATTTTTATGTTTGTAACTGCGACATTTCAAAATATTAAAAATCTATTAGATTGGTTATGTAAATTGTACAAAGCTTCTCTATCTAGTACATCTTTTATTCAAACATAACATTTATTGGTCAAATTATACTGTACGTTTCCTTCTTATGATGAAGGACAGATTGAATCATAAATATAGAGAACAAGCAGATGTATGTTAGAAAAAGAAACGACAGTTCTGTTTTTTCTTCTCTTCGTCGACATACGACACATTCTTCTTTTTTCTTTTTTTGGACGGTTTTTTTTTCTTTTTTATTTGAGCTCATAATATTCATTCCTTCACTCTCATTTTTACCTTCCTCTCGCTGGTGCTCGTATTCTCGACTACAATTTGGTGACCCTTTCCTCATTTTCTTTTTACTTCTCGTCATTCGTATACATACATATATTCGTTGATGGTCTCTTAGCAAAATATGACTATTGTCAAGGCTATAACAGGTTTGACGTTTAAATATATTCGATATTTCTGCTATAAAAAAGATCTGTTTTTTTATCTAGGATTTTTGATAGTTATTATTGTTGTTTGTAATGGTCAATTTTTAACACCAGATCAATTACGAGAACAACATGATTTGGGTTATGGTGCGAGAACACATTATGAAATGTCTGGAAGTCGACGAACAGATATGTTCGGTCGTGTTAATCCCGATTATTTACTTCGCGGTACTGTGAAAGAAGAAAATAACTCATTCTTGTTTTATTATCTTTTTTTATAGGATTTTTTCCATTTTGGTCGATAGTACTTGTTGCTTTTGCATTATTATTTTTAACAATATCTGTTATTGGACTTATTGGTTATTTATTAGGATGTCGTCGACCAACTCCTGAAGAACTTTATGCGAATGAATTTGAACAATTAACACCAGATGATGAATTTTTACTAGGTGGAGGTGGTGTAACAAGTGTAGATGAGACTAAAACATCAACTAATGGATATTTTAATAATAATACTGATCGACAGAATTATCATTATAACTCATCGCCATCAGCAGAACGAACACGTATTGGACAGAGTGATGAAGATATGGTGTAAATAAATTTATATACAAACGAAGAAAATGTCAGTTACGTGCTTGGATAGAATTTTATTTTCCATGAACCATAAAATAAGAGTTTAATTATCATATTATTATTATTGTATGTATTCTTCAATATATGAAGTTTTAAAAGAGATAGTTAGTGAGTAAAAGAATTTTAAATAGAATCAGTTTGTGTTTTCTTCTTTCAAGTATGTTACAATGAATACAATCTGTTGTATATATATATATGTATGTTGTAGAACAGTATGTCTTTTTACATTTTATAAGATCATTAAAATTCGGCTGTATGCCATTCATAGAGAGATAGATGATTATGTTGTTATTTTTTTGTGGCTGTATGTTAATAATGAAGAGATGAGTTTGTACTATATAAGTAATTATCTCTAAGGTGATGGATGTGCGTGTGTGTGATTGGCATTTATGCTAGTTAGTTAAGGAAGAGATGAGTGTAGTAAAACTATATTATTTTCGTTTTATAATTCGAGATTATCAGTTTCTTGTCGTGATAGATTTTCATTATATTCAAACAAAATCTTTATAGTTGATTGTTTGTTTTTTGTTAAATATACATAATAAACTTAATCATCTAATTACCATGTCTTCTACTTGCTTAGAAATAAATCTGCAATATATAACATATTTACATTTGTTATCTTGGTTTACTGAAACAATATTAACGAGTAAATTAATTTGTATTTCATTTAAAATACTAATAATTGATCATGAACATAGTTCCTGTTAAAAAGATCGTATTATGATAGACCTTCTTTTTACATTACCTATTTAACATTTATTTTCTTCTATCAATAATTGTTTGACAGATTTATTAGATTGAGCTTTTAATTATAGTTTTATATTATTTGTAATTTATGTGCCTATATATTGACTACCAGTGGAATCTTTCGTAAATCGAAATGGTTTTCTGACAAGTACTCGATAATGAAATGGGATTGGTTCGCAGTGAATGACTCATTTCTTCCTGTTGCACAACATTTCATTTCTGTCTGTTTATTGTCAATATGTTACCTCTACAACCGTCCAATTTAAGATATATTCATTTTCATAAGGCGGTTCGTAGTAAAATATTATTTTCTTTATTTCTTTCTCGTTCAACAAATTGACCAAATATGTTGCAATTACATATTCTCATTACAGCGAGATATATAGATTATGTTTTACTTGTTCTTTATATCATTTACATTTTATTTCATTCTCGATGGCTCGCACAAAGCAAACAGCTCGCAAATCAACAGGCGGTAAAGCACCTCGTAAATCTGCTGTATTTCATACATATGCTGCAAGAAAACAAGCCGAAGCAAAACAACAAGGTAAAGCAGAAATTACTGAAGCTGAACTCGAAGCAGCAGCTCCAGTTGAAGTAACATATGATGTTAGTTATGAAAGTTCGTTTTACGCGCATCATTTTACTGCACAACCAACAACAACGGATTTATTTTTACCATCATTCGGAATAGCAACAACAATTAATCCATTAGAAAATGAAAATAAAAATATTGAACATTGGTTAAGTGTTAATTTTAATAGTTGTCTCGATGGTCCTGGTATTCGTACATATCATACTCGACTTCATCTTGTTATAACACTTGATATATCTGGTTCAATGTCCGATAAATTCGAAGGTGAACCAGGTAAAACAAAATTACAAGTTGCTCAACAATCATTACTAACACTTCTTAAACAACTTACACCTGATGATGCACTTGGTATTGTACTATTTAATCATGCTGCAACAGTTCTACAACCAATTGAAAAAATATCTTCAATTGATAAAAAAGAATTAGAAGGCAAGATTCTTAAATTACGCGCTAGCGGTGGTACTAATATTAGTCGAGCTATCGAAGTTGCAAGTGACTTATATAGCACAGTTATAGATACAAAAGGTATAAAAGATGATAATAATATGATTAGTCGTCGTATTTTTTTTCTAACCGATATGGAAGTATCAACAACAGATGGACAAAAATTTTTACAACATATTCAAACTAATGCACAAAATCAAACAATATGGTCAACTGTTGTCGGTGTTGGTCTTGATTTAGGTGCTGAAGTTATTCAATCTGTTTCACGTACAATTGGTTGTAATTATTGTAATGTTCGAAATGCTCGAACATTTGATGAATTAATGAATACTGAATTTCATTATACTGTTACACCAATTGGATTTAATATTGAATTAAAATTACTTGGAGATAAATATACAATTGAACAAGGATATGGTTCACCTGAAGTACATCAATTACAAGATCAAATAAATACACGTCAAATAATTAAATTAATAACAGAATTTCCATCACCAATGAATGATAAAAATGAAGTACGTGGTGGTTGTCTTTTATTTAAAATAATTGATTTAAAAAAAACTGAAAATGACTCGAAATTTCAAATAAATACATCATGGGATACAGTTTCAGGTATACGACAAATAAATGAACAAGAATTCGAATTTTCAAATGACATGAATTCGTTTACTCATCTCGGTATACGTAAAGCTATTTTACTTGTACGTTATACAACATTTATGAAACGTTATTTAAAATTACGTCAAGCATCAAGTACACCGGATATTATTGATGAATATCAAACAATGCGTCGACAATTTCCACGTTTAGTCGAATATTTTAATAATGAAATGACGGCTATTAATGATAAATCATTAAATGAAGAAGAATATAAACATTTATTAGATATTGCACAACAAGATGATATACCATTGAATGATAATCTTCTTGCAGTACCAATCGTTGCACCTAAAACTGTTACTATAGCTACTAATCCAACTATGGCAGTATTGAAAACACTTCCTTCACTTGAAGAATTACCTCGTCGAGATCTACAAACTTTAGCCAAACATCATAGTATCAAAGGAAATTTAAAAACTGAAGAATTACGTGAGAAACTAACTCAAATTATTACCGGTGATAAGACAATTACTACTACTACTGGTGGTGATGTATGTTGTATTTGTTTAACAAATATCAGTTCAGTTATTTTACTTCCGTGTAATCATAAATGTTTATGTAATGATTGTGTTGATAAACAAGAGGAACAGCTGGCTAAATGCCCATTATGTCGACAAGATATTTTGGGCGTACCAACGCCAGGACTTAAACGACAGCGCACATGTTAATAATTTTGCTTTTTTATTCTATTTACACTTGCTTAATCGAGAAATATATTTTATACCGTGTGATATTTTGTTTTTCGTCCACTTATAATTAATATTTTAGCAAAGAAAAAAGCCGCGATATTATATATTGCTAATAAATTACTTTCAGTACATTGAAAATATATGATTAAATAAGTTTCTTTTAAAAATCTTACATATTTTATAATTATCTCTTTCTAAGATCTATATGTCAAATATGCCTGATCTCGGAATAAATGTTCCAATCCACAACACCGATGAAAATGAAGATGACGATGATGAATCAACAAATATAGTTAATGTACATGATCCATTCTTTCTTTGGGGTATATTTGAACACAAAGATCGCGCATTAATTCGTGCAATAGGTGCATTGTCAGACGCTGATTGCAGTCGTCTATATTGGTCATGTCATTATCATAAACATAACAGAGTATGTCAATATGTATTAGATAATAATGCACCTGTATGTATTGCACGTGATGCTATTGAAAAAATTTCAATAATGGCAAAAGCTGCTGATAGTAAATCACTTGATTTATCAGAAATACCTGTACCATTTTTATTACCAACATCACCACAATTTATTGTTACTGAATTACGTGATGGATCGATTATACCATCAAAAGGTAAACCATTAAAATTTACTGTTCTTGATCGTGAAGGAAATACCAAAGTGTAAGAATTTATTAATTTGTTTTGTTCTTTGAAAATTTTTCGAAATAAATTTTAGTTGTATTTATAAACATGGTGATGAATTATTACAAGATGCAATGTGTGTAGCTGTTATGAAAGAAATGAATGCTATATTTAAAGAAGAAAATGTTGATGCTGAAGTTGTTCTCTATGAAGTAAGTTAAATGAATGAAGAAAATTTTGATTTATCTATTGAATTTTTCAGGTTCTTCCAGTTGATAAAAGTGAAGGTCTAATTGAATGTGTTGAAAACGCACATCCATTTATTGAATTTAAAAAAACAGCTTCTGATAATAAAGATGCAATATCATCATCAGATGCATTAAAAACATTTATTGAAAAATCACCCGAACGAAAAGGAAATTTATTTCGAACATTTCTTGGTTTTGTTGTTTCAGGAATTGTTTTACAATTATCTGATAGACATGGTAAAATATTTCCATAGACCCACTTTTCTTCTGAGAATATTTTGTATTTCTAGACGATAATATCATGATAACTGAAGATGGTAAAATATTACATATTGATTTTGGTTGTGCATTTGGTCAACAGACAAAACTTGAACGATTATTAGGTATATTTATGGATATTCCACATTCACCATTTAGTGAAGATGTTTTTATTGGTAAGAATTTTAATACTCCTAAAAAAATCAAATATTAAAATTCATTTTAGCAATGATTGGTCATGAAAGTGATAATGAAATTATAACACAATTATGGCAAACAATCAAAGAACATATATGGGCTTGTTTTAATGCAATACGTTTACATAAAAATCGTTTTAAACCATTAGGAGAAGAAAAATTCAAACAATTATATGACACATTAATGGTTGGACTTAATGATAATGATGCTCGCGATGCATTATATATTGAATTAGAAAAATGTTATAACAATCGTTTTAATTCAGCAAGAGCTTTTTATTATAAAATTCAACAGAATATTGTTAGTTAAATTAGCCATTGAACCATATTTATGAATGTAATCAAGCAATAAACAAGCAAATCTTTTGTTATTAATTATTCTAGCAAAAACCAAAGTGGTTTTCTTTTCGTATTGCGTTAGATGTATTTTTATTATTTTTTGTGATATTCTTGTTTCTTTGTATGTAAAAAATATAAATATATAGAATATTCGAATGTCTATTGGGATAGACATGAATAAGAAGATATTTTAAAATTGAATAATCTAACCGTTTATTGACCACGTGTTCAATAGAAAGAAAGAAAGAAAGTATCGATAGTTCGTTAAATGTTTCATTTGGTTCAAAATTTTATACTTAGTCATTCTATTTCAAAGACATATGTTACGTGTTATTCGACAAGTAGCTAACGAAGAACAAAATTTAACTACAATTATGATGCCAACTGAGATAAATAGTATCGATACAAAGTATGTACAAATAGAAATATTGAAGCTGATTATGTTTTTTGTTTTGTTTAAGTGTTACAAATGGATCATTAATGATTTCAACTTTGCCATCATCATTAAAAAAGCAAGGTTTTTTATGGGAATTCAATTTAAATTTAGTTATTTTATCTGTATTGAGTTTAATTTTTGTAATATTTCTTATTGGTATTAGTATTTGGTATGCATGTAATCGAAAATATCGTGTACGTCGACAACATTCATTACCACTTACTGTCGATGATTTTATTGAAACTAAAAAAAATTCACAAAAACGATTATCATCTAGCCCAATAAAAGATATAACAAAACAAGCTCCACCTATTCCACCACGTCCAACAGCCTATACAACAATACTTGGCAAAGTTGAATATCGATCAAATCTTTAAGTTTCGAACAAACATCTTGTTCTTGTATGATTTGTTATAGATTAGATAGGAATTGTTTATATGTTATTTTTCTGTTTTGTTTGTTCTTATGCATAGAAAATAAAATTAATTAAAAGAGTAAATTCTTTTTCATGATCATTTTTGTTCGAGAAAAAAAAACGATCTCATATTTATTTGTAATGACATATATGTTAAAATTGTCAAAAGGTTATTAAAACAAAAACAAATCATTTCTACTGCAGACAGAATAGGACAAATGTTACTATTTATAGCTTCAAATTAAGTTAATCAATAAATAACATTGTTTTTCTCGTTCTTTCATTTATAAGAAATGTATCGATCAGTAGAATTTGAAAAATTCTCGAATAATCTACAGTATTCAAAACAAAAACAATCATTAATTGTTATATAATGAATAAGAATGGTACATATTGATTAGTTATGAATCGAGAGGAAGGAAATGACTCAGATCCCGCTAGGAAGTGAGGGAGCTGAGCCTCCCTAGCTCCCGTCTGGTTATATGCTTAACAGAGTCTGACTTTCACTCTTTGCAAAGATCTATTATAGTGTTATTCGATATGAGTAAATATTTAGAGAACTCTTTCCTCTTGATGTCAATCAGTGCGGAAACTCAGTTTGCTGAACTAGAAAGAAAAAAGCTTAGTTTTTAAGACTTTCATAGTCTGATTTTTAGAAATTATTCGATTATAAGCTTCAACGACCTTTTACATGTATGAAAAATGTCATTTCATTTCATATTTAATCAAATCTACAAGATATGATTGAATATGGAATATTTCAAAAAGTTAAATTGCGTTTGTCCGATTAAAAGTCAACAAAAATATATGTGTCATTTTAATTTTCCAATAGTAAAATTTTATTTTTTTTTCTCATTGATTTTATTAAAATACAAAAAGAAAAGAAGAAGAAGAGAGGAATTCAATTATTGCTTTTTTTCCTAGAAAATCTTCTTATAATGTCGTGTTTTTCCTCACCGTGTATTCATTTGTCCTTAGCGTCCGAAGTTACTTTTAATTAAGTGTATATTCACGAACGTTCGATCATCAAAGATGTATTGACAAAAGAGAATTCTTGTTAGGGTTTCTTTCTTCTTCGTATAGGTATATAATACATTCATAATCACAAATATATATATAAATTGAGGTTTTTTTTCCTCGTAAGTTTTCTATAAGATATACAACTGTGAATGAATGATGATTTAAACTCTTTTTTTAAAAAAATATGCTTTTAATAATGTCCCAATAAATTAAAAGGACATTACTAAAAAACAAACATCATCAAGATATATGTGAATTTGTACGTTGATTGTATGTGTAAAGTTAACATTTCTTTGTTTTTTTC
The DNA here is from genome assembly GCA_905250115.1 of Adineta steineri. Taxonomy (NCBI): domain Eukaryota; kingdom Metazoa; phylum Rotifera; class Eurotatoria; order Adinetida; family Adinetidae; genus Adineta; species Adineta steineri. The sequence continues at coordinate 179,791 of CAJNOI010000028.1, forward strand.
GAGTATGATTTTTATTTATCGATAATGAAAAAAAAATCGAATGACATGTATCATTAAAATACATAACAAACTTGTTCTATTTATTTCGAATTAAAAAATAGAATCAAAATCACTGTTGTTGCTATAATCAGAACATTGTTCTCTTCTTCATTCTCAGTCCTTTTTTTTTGCTAGTGCTCTTACAAATATTATCGACATCAACGAACGACGGTATGAAAGGTGACAATAAACATACTATAAAATTCTCTTTTTTTTTCCTTTCACATCTCAACACCGCAATGGCAGTATAATTCTAATATTCAAAAGAAAAAAGAAGAAGCTAGCGACGTATAGTTATAGCAAATTCTTTTTTCTTTTCCTTTCATTCTTTTTTTTTTCTTCTTTTTTTTTAATTTGATTGCTTTTCCGCGTAGATATTCAGTTGGACTGAATAAAAACTTTTGTCTTCCTACGTTTCTTTTTTTCATTCTGCTTTTTTTCTGTGTTCCTATATGCTTCCTCAGAATCGAAGACAAAGTAAGAATAATAAGTCGGTATATATGTATGTGTGTAACAGAGTAAGTGAGAAAAGGCTTCAAGTTCATGACAAGCATGATCATTTTTATGATGAATGATATAACGTTCATATGTATTGCAGTTATATATATATATAAATATAGACTATCACTTGACGTAGAAACTTGATGCATGTCGACAAACACTCATAGATAAGCTTTGAGGAAAGAAAAAAAACGTAAGAAATTTATATTCTTCTTCTTCTTCTTTTGTTTTTTAGAATAGAAAAAAAAAGAAAGAAATTTTTCAACACATGATATTAGATACGGGACAGTGAACGGTATTATATATTAGATAATGGCTAACGTATTAAAAGACAATCTTATCTCTGGAACAACACCTTTACCCTTATTACCAACAGGTGAACAACAAATTGTTGTAAGTATTTTAAATATTTTGTTTTTGTATCAATCAATTCATTATTTGTTTTACTCAAGGTTGCTTGCCGTATTCGACCAATGACAGAAGAAGAAATTCTTCAAGGTGCTACTATCATTGCTCATAAAGTAGCTGAAGATAATGTATGGATTTATTTATTAATAAAAAAAAATAATAATTCATATTTTTTAGATGGTCGTTTTACTTGATCCTGAAGAAGATCATGATGATATTCTTCGTGCTAATCGATCACGTGAACGTAAATATATGTTCGATGTTGTATCGGATGCTCGTGCTCAACAACAAGATGTATACGCATCATCAGCTAAAATTCTATTAAGTAGTGTTTTAGAAGGTTATAATGCAACTGTATTCGCTTATGGAGCAACAGGTAATAATAAAAAAAAGATTTGAACGAAATTCTCAATAAGAAAATTATTTTAGGAGCTGGAAAAACTTATACAATGTTAGGTACAGAAAATAATCCTGGTGTTATGTATCGTACATTAGATGATTTATTTGTTGAAATAAAAAATTTTCAAGGTCAACGAGAATATCAAGTATCAATGTCCTATTTAGAAATTTATAATGAATTAATACGTGATTTACTTGCACCATCATCAACATTTCTTGAATTACGTGAAGATGCGAAAGGTACAATACAAGTTGCTGGTCTTAGTGAAATTATTGCTAAAACACCTCGAGAAGTCATGGAAATGTTACATAAAGGAAATCGTGCACGAACACAAGAACCAACAAAAGCGAATAAAACATCATCAAGATCACATGCTGTTTTACAAGTTAATATTAAACAACGTGATGTTACTCGATCACATACTGAACAAGTTCGATTTGGTAAAATAATATTTCTTATTTGTTTGTTTTTTCTTATTTTGGTTTTTTTGGTTTTAGCAAAATTATATATGATTGATTTAGCTGGATCAGAACGAGCCGCACATACTCAAAATACTGGTAGACGAATGATGGAAGGTATGATATTATTTTGAAGCCTAATAAATCTTAATTATTTCAAGTAAATAACTAGCAAAAGAAACCTAAAAAAAATTTATTTTTTAATTAAAAAAAAGCCCAAGGAATCTATTTATTTAATGATAACAAATTAATATAATTAAAATTCTAAATCTCTCTCTTTTTTGGTTATCTTTAAGGTGCTCATATCAATCGATCATTGCTTGCTTTGGGTAATTGTATCAATGCATTAAGTGAAAAAGGAAATACAAAATATGTTAATTATCGTGATAGTAAATTAACACGTATATTAAAAGATTCTCTTGGTGGAAATTCTCGTACAGTTATGATTGCACATGTTTCACCTGCATCAATACATTTTGAAGAATCACGAAATACACTTAATTATGCTGATCGAGCTAAATATATAAAAACAAAAGTTAGTTCATATTTTATAAATCTTGAAAACTTATTTATATGAAACTATTTAGATCCGTCGAAATGTTATTGATGTATCCTATCATATAGCACAATATCAACAGATTATAAAAGATCTACGTAATCAAGCTCAATTATTACGCGAACAAAGAGATGATCTTGAAATGCGTTTAACAACAACAAATGAAGCTCGATTTAGTCGACTAAGTGGTATGTTTTAATATATTCTTGAAATTACATAAATAGTAATATAGTTAAGTTGTTTTTTTTTGTCTATTACTATACCATTTAAAATAATTAGAAAATAAAAGAGTAAATGACGTATGAAATACATTATGTGTTTCATCGTAATTTCCTGATATTATAATTGAAAGAAAATTAACTGCTAGATATATTTTGATTAGAAACAATGAAAAAGATAATTATTGAATTAAAATATTATTCCGTTTTTATCGAATAGATTCGAATACAAATGAACGTCTTCGTGTTGAAGAAGGTCTTAAATTAAAAGAAAATATTGTACAAGTTTATCGTAAACAAATTGATGCTCGACGTGCATTATTAGAAATTGAAAGTGGTCTTATGGATATTAAACATGAATGTACACGTAATGAATCCATTATTGAAAAGTAAAAATAAAATCGAATCTTACAGTTATTCGAAAATTATCAATTTTTATTCTTTAGTTATGATTCAAATAAAGAAAATAGTCCACGAAATGGTAAAAAATCTTCCGATGAAACATCAACAGATACCATAATATCAGACAATAGTGTTCAACGAGCACGCGCTGAATTACGTGTACTCGAGCAAGAACGTTCAAAATTAGACAAACAACGTAAAACTCATGTAAAAGAATTTGAAACTGCTAAAAGTGAAGGACGTCGTTTATTTGAAGTTTGTAAAAGTTTTTTACAAAAAAACAAAAATCTTTATATTTCTTTTTTTCGTAGAAAGTAACTAAAAAAATGACTAGTCTTGAACAACGTGAATTATTAAGATTATTAGCACAAAATTATGAATATGAAATGAAAACAATTGAATTACAAGCTGAAATATTTTCACGTGAACATATGGTTAAAAATCGAGATTTACAATTATTACGTATGTCACAACATCGAAGTTTATGTGATACATTAATTTATCAACAACGACGACTTATTCAAGGTAAAATAGAAACTAAGGGGGCAAGAGAACATATTTTTTTTGTTTAACAACAAACAAAAAAAAGTAATTATATCTTAATGCACTTAAAATGACAACAATGAGAGACATTTTGAAGTATATCAACTTTTGTCTATTAATATAATATATATTGAAGTGATTGTTTTGTTTGAAATTTCAATGTCATTTTATTTTATTTTAAAGAACATCAAATTATAATTCCAACTGATCTTGAAGAACTTTATCAATTATATTCAAGAGATATTGATGAAGGTCAACTTATGCATGATCTTAAAAGTATATATAGTTTCATTTGCTTTTATTTGATTCTTTTATAATATTCTTCTAGCTTATTCATTACGTTCAATAGCCGGTGGAAATAATAAATTATCCTTGCCATTTCTATCTCAAATTGCTGAAGAAGATTTAACAAGTGCATCAACATCAGTCACTAGTTTTCATATACCAACGAATGGTTCACGACGTAATCTTAATCAACCAGTAACAACAACATTAGTAGTTCCACATCGTACTCTATCTGATCAAGATCTTTTTACTCGTGTTAATAATGAATCGAATTCAAATGATTTAGGACAAGATTTATTAGTAACAAAAACTAAACCAATATCTTATTCTCATTTTAATTTTGAACAATCATCAAAAGAACAATTAACAAAAGGTAATTCTCTTGTTAGTATGAGTTCGGAAAGTGTTGATACACCAATAAATAAAACTGATACAACAATACGTAATAAAACTCATACAATATCACCTTCAAATGATAATTTACATATACCAATTAATAATAAAGTTAAACTTCGAAAACAAACTCAAGCTATTGCTGCAAAAGCAGCACAACGAAGAGCTAATCTTCATCATAAAGAATTAATGGAAGATATGGGTAAGAATCATTATTAGAAAAAATTTAATTTTTTATTTAAAATTTAGGTCCAGTAGTTTCTCGTGAACCGATCGTATCGAAAGAAAATGTTGCTAGTATATATGGTCTTGAAATTACCGGTGTTAAACCGAAAAAAACTGTAACTATCAATGATCCAGCAGTATCTCGAGGTCGAGCAAATGATTTCCGTCGTACAAATTCAGATTCTCCTGATATTTTACCGCTTGGTAATATACAGATAGCATTAATTTAATATATATATTCATTTGTTTTTAGATCCATCTAATTCAACAACAAATAATCGTCCAACAAAGACTCAAACCAAGAAACGATCAATTTGTAAATATTTTCTTTTAAGAAAACAAAAACTTCTAATTTGTTTTTTTTTGTTCTAGCTCATGGTTCAACATTAACTAATCGTTCGCAAATACCAATTGCAAATGTAGTTGTACCGCGAGAACATTTTTAAATCATCATATCGTGCATTTTTTATATCATTTTTTTGTTTTTGAATTCAAACTTGTATAATAAACATATATATTTTTAAACTGTCGATAAAGAAACTTTTTTTTTCTCTATCAATAATAAGAATAATCTCGTTTTTCTTTATTATAATTATATACTATGAAAAAAAAATGTTCAGTGTTATGTCGAATATGAAAGAAAGTTATGTAGTTTATATTAATAGAGAACGATTTATGGTATTCCGTAGGACTAAATATTTAGAATGATTGTATATGATAACAAAAAAAAATGATTGTAAACTATAGTATTATTCTGTATTACTGTCTGTAGTTATAAATCCTGAAATTTTTCTAGTAGATGTCTATTCATTTTGTTACAATTAATTATGATCATCGTTAAAATAAATTTGTTAATATTATGATAATAAGGAATAAGATGCTTTTAAGCTTACTACAATAACTGAAATTGTGAACAAGAAATGTTGGTACTAATCCTTAGAATTTATATTTATAAATATTGACACGGACGTGCCGAAAGTAGGAGGAATGTGAGAGAGGCGTATACTGAGTATAAGATCATATTTTTACTATTTTTAACGTAAAATCCAAAAAGAGGGAGGCGTCACGCCCCACATTCAGTGCACCCCTGTAATATTGAAATTTTATATAAGAACACTATTATATAAGTAGTTCAATCATAGATGTCATTGGCAAACAATTCATTAAATATTCTATTGAATAATTATTTAAAATATGAAAGTATTCTTCTCAATCCTGATTTATAAACATATAAAAATATTTTTACAACTATTCATTGATAAGAAAAAAATATGATTGTACATATTTTTTATCCAATAAAAAAAATCACGTTTATTTATTTACTTTTTTTTTTGAAGGCGAATGCGAAGTATGTGACTTTTCTTTCCGGTTTGTATAATTCTCTTTGGTTATATTTGACTTGATTTCCTCTAGATTGAATATATAATTTCATTGATTATTCCATAAAAATATTTGTTTACATGACGACTTCAACAATTGATCCATCAATTCAACAGCAACTTGTTGTTCCTGGTACAATTTTAACACATGATACATCAAATTTTATGCGAGGTCATGGAACATATCTTGATTCAACAAAGTCTCATTTAAAAGCATCAGTTGCTGGTGTTGTGAATAAAGTTGATCGATTGTTATGTGTTGAACCAGTTGAAAATACACGTTATTCAGGTGATGTTGGTCATGTTGTTATTGGACGTGTACTTAAAGTTGATCAAACTCGTTGGGTTGTTGACATACAATCACGTTTAGATGCATATTTACCATTAGCGTCAGTTAATTTACCGGGAGGAGAAAATCGACGACGAATGGAAGATGATGAAAGAAATATGAGACAATATTTAAAGGTAAATATATGTCAATCTTCTGTCAACAGATAGTATGATGAATAATAAAATTAGAATCAAAATGATATTTATTTCTATACAGGAAGGTGATTTATTTACTGCTGAAGTTCAACAAATCTATCAAGATGGTACTTTAGCACTTCAAACACGTAATTTACGTTATGGAAAATTAGGTGAAGGAATTTTAATACATGTTCGTTCATCACTTGTTAAACATACAAAAAGTCATTTTCATAGTTTACCATGTGGTGCATCAGTTATACGTGGTTGTAATGGTGCTATATGGATATGTCCACCATCATCAACATCATCATCTGATAATAATATTGTTGATACAGGTGGTTATGTTAAAAATATTGAATCTGTTAGTCTTGATGTTCGAAAAACAATTGTACGTTTAAGTAATTGTATACAAATTCTTAATCGTCTTGGTTTACCAATTTATGATACAAGTATAATGCAAATCTATGATATATCATTAGTTTTTGAAGTTGATGAATTAATTCAACCCAAAGTTATACAAACTCTTTCGAAACAATTACAACAAAAAGATATAACTAACGGAAGTGTAGGAGGAATTGATGGAAATGGAATAGATCCATATTCTCATGATATGCGAGAGGAATGATTTTGAAAAAGAATAACTTAAACTGTTTCTGTTCTGTTTTTTTCTAGATAGATGACGAAAAATGTTGATACAGATAGTATTTGTAATCGAGTTGAACGACTTATTCATGAATTTGAACAATCACGTGATACCGATTCGACTGAAATCGGTCGGCAATTTGCTGTAAGAAAAGAGATTTTTATCAATAATGATTTATGTTTTGTATTTAAAGCAATTACAACGAATAATGGCCGATACGAGAGATAATTGTCCTAGTATTGAAGGTGCAAAACCTATGAATCGTTTAAAAAATCGTTATAAAGATGTTTTACCATGTAAGTTTAAATGAAACAAAAAAAGAACGACTGATATATTTTATTTCAGATGATAAACATCGAGTCACCCTTGAATATGAAAATGATTCTGATTATATTAATGCATCATTTATTGAAGTAAATCAAATTGAAATAGTATCATTTATTATATATCTATCTATGTTTAATAAAAGGATTTTCATGGTAATCGTCGATATATTGCGGCTCAAGGACCTATTGATGATTCCGTCACTGATTTTCTTCAGATGATATGGGAATATCAAATAACATCTGTTATATGTACAGCAAATGAAATAGAAGCTGGACGTGTAAGAATAAATATTGGGGAATTCTTTTTTTTTTTTGAGATAATATTTTGTTTTTTTTAGTTTAAATTTCGTCGTTATTGGCCAGATGAAGAAAAATCAATTCAATTTGGTCGCTTTCGTGTTAGCAAAGTATAAACAACATATTTTTCTATTTTTTATGCTTTTGATTGAATAAATATTTTCTTTTTTATGTAACAGGATGAAACAAGTGATAAAGCATTCACTTGTGAATATTACAAAATTCGACCATTAATAATATCACAAGGTGAAAATCGACGACATATATTACTCTATCATTTTTTATATTGGCTTGATCATGATGTACCTGATGATGAATCACCGATACTTGAGTTACTTCTAAGATTATATGATGATCGACATCTATCACCTGATACACCAATTCTTGTACATTGCAGGTTAATTAGAAACAAAAGTTGAAAGTTATTGTAAATTATTTTTTTCTTTAAAGCGCTGGTTGTGGTCGAACTGGAAGTATTATTGCTATTGATCTTTGCCGTTTATTACTACGTGATGAAGTAAGAAAGAATTTTAAAAATTATAACCGTTTTATGTATGTGTTTATATAGCATTTATTTCTCAGTAAAAGTTATCAAATAAATCCCATCTATGAAATAGCTTCACATATTCGTCAGTTTCGTATCGCATTAATTCAAACAGTTGTAAGTAAAAACAAATGAAATTTTATCAGAAAATTCCTGTTTTTTCTTCTTCTTAAGAAACAATATTTATTTGTGCATAAAATGTTTGTCTTTATAATAAAATCGAATAACAATATTGCATTACATTCATTAGCAAATAACGATGAAAATCAAGCATGTAAGCAAAATAAAAATGAATAAATTAATCTAATATTCTTCATTGATATAATTAAAAAAATTTATCATTTATAAAATTAGACATTTTTTTGTTATTAATTGTCAATACATGATTTTAGTACATTCATCATTATCTTCGATGAAATCATCATCTCCGTCCAGTATTTCATCTTCTTCACGTCGTTCATCAGGACATGCTTCAATACAATTACGTAATCCACCTGTTGGTCGTCGTGTAAAGATTAATACTAATACTAGTAACAAACCGTCTCCATTATTGTTATTATCAGATTTTTATTTACCACTACCACAAACAACAGCAATCGAGAATAAATCTGAACAACCACCACCTATTCCACCTCGTTCTTCATTATTGAATACAACGAATAAACATATTGAAGGTCAATTTGTTCGTCCAGGTGAAACACCTATTAAAGCTAAACGTACGATATTTCGATCAAGAAATGTTAAACGTCGAGAACCAACAGTAACCACAACTACAGCAACATTAAAATCAGTACGATCAGATTCAGCTGATCCTCTTTCAGATCCATCATCAAGACATCATCAACGAAATTCAACTTATCGACATCAGATTATAGATGAGCAAGGAACTAATTCAGATTAACGATAAATATCTAATATTATCGGTGCTATACTTTTTGTTTTTGTATTTTGTTGTCCATTGACATATCAAAGTAATATGTATTAGAACAGAAACAAAAGAAAAATCTATCTTACAATCTACAGGGAAACTTTTTCTTTTTATAGAATTAATTGTTGTAAACAGAATAACCTTATCACCGTCCTTTCTTTAATATTTGTATTTTTTTCTTACTCTACCCGGTGAGCACATCTATTTCACTTTGTTTTTTTAAACTTGAATTTATACGTATATATATATGACCTCTTTTTGTATTGTCGCCTCTATCGTTAGTGTTTTTCTTTTCTATTTGGGTATCATCTATTCATTTTTACATGCAACTAAATGACTCGGAGTATGAGTTTGTGTATTTCTATGTGTCTTATGTGTGTATTTACTATTGAGCTATCTTATATCATTTTTTTTCTCTGTAGATAATTCTCAATGGGTAATTGCAGCAATTGTGTTCATCAGCCCCATCCAGCACCTCAAGATCAAACAAGTTTAAATTCCGCGTCTTCATCATATAATACTTCTTCTAGTACATTTCATCGCAATATATTTTCATCTCGTTTTTCACATATACGTACATTTCCATCGTATAATTTAAATTCTCTTATCGATGAAACACTCTTAGTTATTCGAACAGTTGTTGATACAGATCAAGATCCTCCACATGCAATGTTAGTTTTATCACGTATTGCTAATCGTGAAGATCGTTGGTTGGAAGTTATAATTGCATTAATTGAACGTGTACCAATGAATGATCCATTAGGTGCAACCGTTATTGCTTTATTACTTGATGAATGTTTATTACCACCAAAAGAATTATTACAACAATTAATAAAACGTATATGTTTAAATAATCAATCGAGAATAAAAATTCTTGAAGCAATTATTGATGAACATATCAAACAAAGCAGTAAACAATCCGATCATCGTGCAATTGAAACACCTACAGATCAAATAATACATAATAATAATAATAATAATAATGAACAATCTACCAATATTACTGAAACAACACCAGCTATAAGTAATCAAACATTGGAAACAGTTGATGGACAACAAACACATGAAAAGTATGTAATTTCTTTATTTTAGATTTTCATGTTACTATTTCTTTCTCCAGGATAAACAAAATATCGTCATTGACTAGTCTTCGTGCATTAAAACGTCCTACATCTCCTATTAAATCAATCAATACATCTGATATATCAATTCAAAAAAAATTTGATGATAATTTACATCGTGAACGTAATACATTAGTTGTACTTGGTTGTCTTGCTGAAAAACTCGGTTAGTTTTTGATATATTTTATGACGAAAAAAGAAGAATTCTTTTATCTTTAGTCGGTCCAACAAGTGCATCAATTTTGGATACAATTGCACTTGAATATTTAATTGATCGCATTCATCTTGGTATATATAGTTATAATCAATTGAAATCTATTGATTTCGATGAAAAAAATACGACATCAAAATATTCATCTGTATTAAAAATAATTTTATTTGCATTAATAGCACTTGAAAAATTTTCTCATACATCAGAATCAAAACATGTCTTATTACAATCATTAACAATTAATAATGAACAAATAAAAATGAATATATTAGAATATTATGAACCATGGGCTTCATCAAATAATTGTCTTAAACGACAAATTGGTATGTTCTCAAAAAATAAAAATATTTCATTGTCTTTTTCTTTTTTAAAAAGGTTTTTATGCTCAATGGTTACTTGATAATGTATTTATTCTTGATTATCGTCGTCCATCATATGAATCGATTGATCATCATCATATAAATGTTATGCTTAATGATAAAGATGTTAGTGAATATTTAAAAATAGCTCCCGATGGTCTTGAAGCTCGTAGTGATACCGTATCATTCGAAAGTGTTCGATGTACATTTCAAGTTAATTCAGGTGTTTGGTATTATGAAGTACTTATTGTTACTGATGGTGTGATGCAAATTGGTTGGGCAGCTAAACAATCAAAATTTATGAATCATGAAGGTTATGGTATTGGTGATGATCAATATTCTATTGCCTATGATGGTTGTCGAAATTTAATATGGTTTGGAGCAAAATCTATATCACATACAAATCCTTCTTGGAAACCTGGAGATATTGTTGGTAAGATTTTTTTATTTTAGCTTAATTAAAGTTTAGCACATAGATAAAATGAATTATTTTAGGTTGCTTGATTGATTTCGATCGTCGTGAAGTCATATTTTCTTTAAATGGTCGTTCACTTGATCCATTTCGTAAATTATTTTCTTCAACAACAAATTCTTCAAATACTGGATATTTTGCTGCTGCAAGTTTTATGTCTTATCAACATTGTCGGTTTAATTTCGGTTCAACACCATTTCGTTATCCACCGACAACAGTTAAATCATTTAAAACATTCAATGAATATGGTCAACTATCCGATAATGATAAACTTATATTACCAAAATATAAAAAATTAGAATTATTACGTTTAATCAAAATAGATGAACAAGATTGTATATTATGTGCAGATTTACATGCTAATATATTACTTAAACCTTGTCAACATACAGGATTTTGCGAACAATGTGCAAATAAATTAGAAATATGTCCGATATGTCGATCAGAAATTCGCGAACGATCAATAATAACAGATTAATTTTTATTTCTTGTGTATACATATTGTGGTATTGTTTATGAACAGTTTATTTTCTTTTTCTCTTTTTGTGGTACATTCCATAGTCGAGCTTTACCCTTTTATTTCTCTAGTCCTATATATATATTTTAACATTAAGTTTTGTCTAGTATGTATGTATGTATTTATGTATGTTTGTAAAATATGAGAACTAAGAAATCAATAGAAATTACTGTGGTTTTTACAACTTTTTTTTATATCGAAATATATATGATACTTAAAATGTATCATTCACAGTGATTGTATATATTTGTATTTTAATGCTCAGAAGTTATTGTTTTAATGAGTTAAAATATATTTTATCTGTTTTGAAAATAAAAACTAAATGTAAATTATCATATGGAAATAACAATATTTTCATTTTTTTGAACACCATTATCAACTGATTATATTCTCTATTACATTTATAAACTTCCTCTATAAATGCTAGATTACATAGGATGTTGCTAATCCACATAATCATATCAATTTGATTTCTTACTATTCCCTCCTTTGTAAATTTTGCTATTGTTATTATTTCCACTTTTTTTGATTTTACATTGTCAACCTTAGTATTTAGAAACAAGAAAAGTGAATCTTAAAAAAATACAGCGACGCTGAGCTTTATTTCAGGCATGATCTGACACAAAACGTATTAATATGGAGAAGAAAACGATGAAATAGATTTTTGTTACCCATACAATTTTGTATACGTTTTCTAGTTATTATAATTTTTTTCGATTACAAAAATAGTTGGAACTGAGAAGTAAAGAGTTTTAAGTTGCTTGAGTAGATTTATAAATTTTGACATGCATATTTCTTGTACACATATAAATCGAATAGTGATGACCAAAGCTAGTTTTCAATAGAGGGCATAGTGGCGTTCGCGTCGCATTACTTATTTTATTAGACTCGTGACATGTTTTTCGAATTTCATGCATAAAAGTTTTTCAATCGAGAAAAAAGTACATAAAATGCATCTGTTTTTCAATTATTAAATATTAAAAACAACTTATTCGAACGACACTTCACATATTATAAACTTGAAATATACTATAGATAATAATGAACGTAATCCAATATTTATTATGATTGTTTTTCGTTGTGTAGTTAATAATAAGATTACTATTTACATCAAAATATAGATAGTATTATTAGTTATTATGTTGCGTATCTTATGAAATGCATACTTCTATTGAAATATTTTAATGGTCGATTACTAAAAATAAAATGAAGACTACAAACAGAAGTAAACAATAAATATGATTTCATATCTTCTCCATTAAGGTAAAAGAGTCTGTTTGTTATTTTATACATGATCTATCAAGTATTTGTCTATCTCAAATAATATATACATTATTTTAATAAGTATAAACATCGGTTATACACAAATATTATTTTTTAGTCTTTTACGTTATAACTCTAAAGAAATAATTTCAACTAGGTAAAATATTGAATAAAACGTTTATTTTGATTCCACAGCTGCTGCTATTGTTGTTTTCGTTACAGTTGTTATGTTTGTCTTTTTTTTCTTTGCATTCAATTGACATTTCATACAAAAAATATGTTAATCAAACATATGCTTATATAAAGCATGTTTTTATATTTTTTTGCTTATTATTCATTCTTTGTCTGCTGATCGTTGCCGCCGTGGTAAATAGAAAAACATGCCTACATCTTCATCGGCACCAGTTAGTAGACCACAAAGCTCTGATCAACGATCATATCATGAATTTGAACGATCACCATATACTGCTGTACCATCAACAGCACTTAGTTATGGAGCAACACAACGAATTGCATCATTAGCAAAGCCAAAATATCGTAGAGATACTACTGTTCGAGATGGTATAATTTCATAGATTTTCTAATTAATTTTCTAATAAATCGAAAAATAAATTCTAGGTTTTTCTCGTTATTACCTTAACCCAACATATTCTGGCGTAACTCGAGCAGCATCAAATGCAGAATGTTCATCACGTGTTAGTGAATTAGCTCAACCAATCAAATTACAAAAAGAACATCGATTTGAACATCCTTCTCCACGACCTGTATCACGTGGTGCATTAAACTATCGAGCGTCATCGAAAATTCATGAGTTATCTGCACCAAGAAAACCACCCACTGTAGAATAGATTAATGGACAAAGGAAATATTTAAGTTTTTTTTCTGTATTTTATTAATTAGTTTAAAAATAAACTATGATCGAATGAAAGTGTACTGACGAATGATCCATAATAAGTAAATCTCTTATTATTTTTCATATCAGATCTTATAGAGCTCATTTCATTGATCATTATAGTAAAATGGCCAGAAAAACATTCGTTTATTATGTCCTTCTACTTTTTAATTAAAGTAATAACTAGTGACGTATACATCAGTCTTATATCTTATTTATCAATGAAAAGCAAAGTTCCGATAAAAATGTAGACGATACTTCGTATTCTATTTCAGAATTTATGATGTAGATTAACCTAAGAATAGATCTCAATGCTATTATTTCGAATGAATTAATTTTAGCTTGTAATCTCATTTTAGAAATTCAAGTATTGCTTTAATTGAAAAAAGTCAATTTCATGAGTGAATTTTGAGATCTTACAAGATTGTATTTAGTTTAATTAGCTATGGCCTGTTCAAATCATGATTCAAAACTATCTGATCTTTGTTTTCAATAATAATCTATTTTCTACTTCTTGTCTGTATTTGATATTTGATTTATGCTCAAGAAAAAAGACAAAATATTGTTTGCTAATGACATATAAAGTTATTTACTCTTCAAAGGTATCCGATGTTAGTATTTTTTTTTGCAAAATAAATATTAAATAAGCAAACATAAAATCATTCTCAACTGATTTCTATCGCCATCTAATGGTAGTCAATGCACAATAAAACTATGGTAATCACATTTAAGGAACATAAAAATGGTAAATTTGTATGTTATTTTCATTGTCTTAAGATTTGAGTCTAATTAGACATGGAAATCCAAAATACTTCCGATGAAGATAATACTGATCAAGACTATATTCATATTGTATTACGTCATGGTTTAACATCATTTCGTGATGCATTTATCACAACATGTCGTTCAGCAGATCAACCATATAATCAATGTGGTCGATGTAAAGCATGTCTAGTTAGTGCTCGCATTCAAGAAGCTAAAGACTGGTGGTTACAAGCAGGTGATCTTATGAAACGACGCTTTCTTCTTGCTTTAATTAATCATCTTAAACCTGATATAATCGATCATTTAGCACAAATTCTAAGACCATTTGTAAATGCAAAAGGTATTCTTATTGTTTTTGTTTTCATTTAGAAATTATCATTTTATTCTATGTATAGATTATACATACACACGAAATAAAGTTGACAGAGCTCCACGACCAACAACTGGTAATATAAAGAAAATGGATGATATTGATCCAATAAAAAGACAAGAAGAAGCTGCAAAACTTATATTATGGTTTAATTATGAAGATAAATATTCTCAAGGTTCATTTATTTTAAGTATATTGCAATGGTGTGATAGTCAACTCATGTTTACAGTAGCAGTCAATGTTTTTTCAGTACAAAATATGGATTGTAAGTTAAATATTTTTTTTTATTAGAAAAATTTTTAATTAAAAAGAAAAAAATAATTTTTTGCAGCGGATGATGAAGATTTTCGAACTGAAACAAATAATAATAATCGTTCACGACTTTCATCTGTATTCATTAGTGCACCTTCAATGTTAACATCAGTACCACATTCAGCTCCTATTCTTAAACGTCCTAAAACAACAGGTTCACCATCAATGCATCGAAAAAGTGCTGTTTCATTTGCTCTATCAGTTTTAAATAATAATGATTCCGATACTGAACGTCCGATGTCAACAAAACGTATACCTCAATATAAAGATTTTATTCGGCAATTACCAGTTTATGTCGCAAAATCAATTTTAAATATGCTCGATATACAATCACTTGAAAAATGTAAACTTGTTTCACCCTATTGGAAAAAAATGGTTTTAGAAGTCAATGATGATGCAACAATGACTAAATTACGTTACGATGATGTTATGCTTTTACAGGTAAATTTTCTATGACATTCCGAGAAAACAAAATGATTCCGTTTTTTTCTAATATTATATATATTTAGAGTTCTGCTGCTTTACAATGTAATCCATGTTTTGCACGTGATACACTTGTACCTGTTCCTGATTTATATCGTACTAATACAAATGAACATTTATCAACAAGAAAAAAATTACCGAATGATAAAAATATATCAGCTTGGAATAAACTTTATCAATCAACTAAAACTCCGACTCGTTTAGTTTTAATGGAAGAACGAAATATCTATTGTGGTCCATATAATGTACTTTTACTTAAAGATGAGTAAGTTAATTTTCTTAGAGGAAATTTGGATATCATCACTATAGGAACAATAAAATTAGGTTAAGTTTATAGGCGATATTCATGCATTATATAACTAATGGAGATCCAAGGAGAAATGAAAATTTTTAAAAGTATTTGTGACATACAAAGGTCAATGAACTTGAAATAATCGATCCTTTAATATATATTTGTATAAGAACTTAGATCTTACTTAACTATTTCAATCCATTCTAGTTTTCTAATTATGACAATTTATTAAAAAAAACTAGTTTTGTAAGTGAATTAAATTTCTAAATTGATTATATATGCTTATACTTAATTCTTTTTCAAAATTGATATTGTGCTGCCCATCACTTTTATATATGCGCTTGATTTAATTATAAATAATTTTGTATAGATTAATAAATTACATTTTATTTATTTATTCTAATAAATCTAGTTCAGAACGTCATCGTCCTGCACATATGAGTGGTGAAAGTCTTGTTGCTATAGCATCACGTGATAGTCGAGTTCGATTTATTGATATGCAATCAGCACAAGATAAACCGATGATTTTAGTGGGACATGCTGCATCTGTTCATTGTATTGTTGTACAAGAAGATAAAAAACGTATTTTTACGGTAGATTTTATTTTCTTTTGTTATAAAATTTTCTTAGTTTTATATTTTAATTAGGGTAGTTATGATTTAACTGTTCGATGTTGGAGTTTAGAAACAGGTCGTTGTATGAAATTATATCATGGACATGAACGTACAGTTACTTGTTTAGCTGTTTTTCTTGATTTAATTGCTGCGGGTGGAAATGATAATCTTTGTTTGGGTAAGAATTTCAATATATATATTATCATTGATTTAAATATAAAATTTAGTATGGAGATATAAACGACATCGACCATGGAGAACATTTAAGCATAAACATCCAGTATCAGCAGTTGCGATTAATGATGATTTTACAGTGTCAGGTGATATACAAGGAAAAATTAAAGTTTGGCATAATTTAACTGGAAAATTTATTAAAGTAATTTGAATAAGATAGAAAATAATTCTAGAGCTTTTTTTTGTAGTGTGTTAAACATCGATTAGCAATTACAGGTGTTAAATTTGATAAATGGCATATAGCATCATCATCCCGTGATTATTATGCTAATGTATGGTCAACACAAGGAACATTCGATAAACCTTTAACTGCACTTCGTCATCCAAAGTAATAAATAAAATTTAATCGAAATTTATTTCAATAATTATTATGCTTATATATGTATTTAGAGAAGTTCTATGTCTTGAATTTCTTTATCTTCGAGTAATAACGGGCTGTGCAGATGGAAAAATACGTATTTGGAATGCATTGAGTGGAACTTGTTTACGTGTTATGCGTGGTAACAGTGTTTCTGATCCTGTCACTGGTCTAGTTGTAACACTAAACAGGTTATCTTATTTTGTATTTCTCTTGTTTATAAATATCATTGTATTTAATATAGACTTCTTGTAAATACAAAAAGTAGCTTATTGTTAATGAATTTTGAACCAGTTAATTATGATTATACACTTGAAGAAGATAAACCACCAATAACAGAAACTTCTACATCATCAATATTATCTGCGTCAATGAATAAACGTAAACATATAAGTGTTAGACAACGACAAACATCAGCATCATCAAAACTATCAACCGTATCAACGCAAGAATCAATAGACGAGAAAAAAAAAGGAGTCACAATTGCATCGAATAAGGAAAACAATGGAGGTGGTCTAACATTAGAAGAAACAAAAGAATTATTAAAAAAACAAATACGTGGTGATCCAGAACAAAAACAAAGTTTAATACCAGCTGAATTTCGTAAAAGTCAACAGGCAGCATTGTATCAAACAAATAAAAGTATGTTATAAAAAGAAATCTATAAGATAAATGAAAATCTATTTTTCATTCCATTAGGTCAAGATGATACTATATATTCTGAACATCGTCCTGTTCCATTGAAAATGACTGATCGCCCACCATCATCCCCAAGTCGATTTGATTTACGAAGACGTATGGCTAGTTCTCAATCTCAATTCTATACTCGTCCACCTTCAGCCTCAGATCTTACTTCTACAAATACATCAATCAGTCGTTTTGAAATTATTCATCGACCGCCCTCACAAAATCGTATTCATATCTCTCAAACGAATACAGATGTATCCTCAATTTTCAAATCATCTTCACTCGACGAAGAGAAAGTTCAATTATTACAACCACAACAACAAAAACCAGATAAACCTAGATTGATAAGACCCCGAACAAGTACAACTATTCCTACATATGAAGTTAAACGTGGAAGTAAAATTTATAAAGTTGTTGTTGGTTATGTGAGTCCCTATACAAGTCCATTACAACGAAAAGAATTAAATTTAAAAACTGATGGCGAAATTGATTTAATATTTAAACAAATTAAAAAACAACAAGAAATACAACGAGCAAGTCAGCAACAAATATGGCTTGGTTTATCACCACAACCGACATCATAATAAAAACAACACGAGAGAGAGAAAACAAAGCAAACTCTGAAAATTTTGTATCGTTTAATTATTCTTTTTTACTGTTTATATTTTCTCGGTGAACCTTATATTCTTATTTATTTTGGAAAATAAGATTAACACCTTCAAGAATTCAATTTATTTTCGAAAGAGTTTATCATTCATTAAAATGCATAAATAAATATAATCATTTTTTTTTCATTATTTTAATAAAATTAAAAAATATTGAATAAAATTTCCTATGGCTTCAATGTAAATAAAAAGTACATTATTTCAAGTTGTTTGCGCTGTAAAGTGTTGATCAGATTTGAAGAGATATATTTTCGTTGTTGAAAAATCATAATAATATTTTGTTTGTTTATTTTGTAAAAAATATTATTGATATGTTAAGAATCCTATGAAATTATTTACAATGGATTACCTAGAAATAATACTATGTTTTGTAAATAGTAGTTAATCCTTTCAGGACTAGTTTTGCTTTCACGATCAGTATATTATTCTTAAACTATCTTTTTGATCGCGACTAAGAAAAAAAATTGTTTTTAAAAAGCCTGGACCAGTGGCGTACGCAGGAGGTGGGCCGAGTGGGCCCGGGCCCACCCCTTGAGAGAAAAAAGTACTGGAGGGGAGTATAGGGAAAAAAAATTGTGAGCCAAAAAGTTTTTTTTACTATGGTGGGCGCACCCCTTAAAAAGTTGGGCCCATCTCTTGAAAAATTTCTGTGTACGCCACTGGCCTGGAACCCCCTCCAGGGTAGGTGGTACATTTGTTGTACCACGGTCCTGAAAGGGTTAAACAGATATTTCTTTCAATTCTCTATGAGGGAGATTGTGCAATAATCACCGAATTTATTTTTGTTATATGAGATAAATTGGAATGTTTATATTGATAATACAAAACAGAAATATAAATAAAAATTTTCATGCTTGATTTAGAAAAAGAATAGAATTAAATAACATATTTGATCAATCTGATGAGAGAAAAAAAGATCTATTTCAAGTTATTAATGGTGTCCGTTCATCATGTTCATTTTCATTTGTTGTATCGATATTATTTTGTTCATCATCTTCCAATTCATGACGATTTCCACCTATATTTGTTTTCCACAATGTTAATGTCATTAGAATTGTTAAAATTGCAACACCAATTGGTATAAATGTTAATATATATCTATAATATGATGCACATATAGTTGTTGAAGCTAATGTACATGGATTAAATTGTTGGATAATAGCAATAACTATACCATTAGCAAGTTTATCTGTAAATGACATTATTCCATAGACGAATGCACCACATTCTGTATTTAAACCAATTAAATCAGATGTTAATGAAAATGAACAAATATTTGTTGTTGATGTACCAATACCAAGTAAAATACAAGCTGATATTAATGCGATTTTAATATGTAGATTATCTTTCAGATCACTAATAAACCAGAATAGAACTGTACTAGATAATGTAAAAAATAAACCAAGTATTATAGTTGCTTTTCGACCTAATCGTTTATTTATTGCACGCATAGGAAATGAAGCAAGTAAACCACTAACATAAGAACATAATGGAGCAATAGCAACAAATACACGATTTATTGTTGAGATTGTATCAATTATATACAAAGGTAGAAAAACCTAAAATAGAAAAAACTTTTTTTGTAAGAAATCGATTGTTTCTTCTAATGAATTCTCACCTGTGTAACATTAAGAATAACTCTTGCACACATCCAAATAAATGCACATTGATAAAATTCTTTTTCACGTAAAAATCTTCTCCATGTCATTCGTTTTAATCTTCCGCTAGATGTTAATGATAATTGTAAACGTTGTTCACTATCTTCTGCTGGTTGTGTAGATTCATGTAAACCAATATGAAATATAAGCATACAAATAGCACCAACAATAATAACAATAAATGTTAATGTACGAAATATATATGCATCAGCAGATGTTATATCTGTTTCATCGGTAGTGGAATGAAAACCTAATAAAATACTAGCAATTGCATAAACAAATATATTTGATATAACTGTCCAAGCATAACGATATGAATTAAGAGCAACACGTTCATCATCTTTATGTGTTAATTCATTAATCATTGCTCTAATAATAGAAAGTTTATTTTATTTTTTAATAAATTCTAGAATACGTACAAATGTGTAATTTGTGAACATGACCAACCAAATTGAAAAATAATAATAAACATTGTATAATAAATAAATTGTGCCCATAAATCACTATGTTCACATTTAACACATAAATTAAAACAAAATGGAAATGATAAAAGTACACAAATAACACCCATAAGATGCCAAGTTTTTCGTCTTCCATAATTAAATAAACCAGTACGTGTACGATCAGATTCAAAACCAACAAATGTTGTTGATATAGCATCAGCAATTTGACCAATTAAAAGTAAATAACCAGCAGATGCATTTGAAAAATTTACAACACGATGATAAAATACAATTAAATAGGAGAACCACATAGATGCACAAAGGTCATTTAGAACATGACCAACACTATAAGCAAATTTTGCTTTTTTTGAAACTACATCTGCTTGTGATATGATCACTTCCATGATGATCTATAAAGTATTAGAGTTAAACAAATAAATTTTCTGTAGTATTATCAATAATAAAAGCATTCACTTATCGGATCGAAAGTAATCATAAAGATCAAGTCTCAATAGATTTTTACGAACTATAATGAGCACAAGTGCTACTTGTAGATTATCTCAGCTCTTACAATCGATCCCGTGTATTGCATTTAGTTAGTTTATATAGGTGGTAGTGAGCAGAGACAAACGATTCATATATGGAATCTTCCACAGGTGACGATGAGTGAGGAAAAAACATTGTCTGCAAAATCTCGATAAGCAAAAATGAAAAATCAATATGTGTAACCAAAGGAAAGAGACATGATACATTACGAGGGAAAACACTAAGAGCAAAAAAGAGGAATACATCACTATCGAACAGTTACTATCGGAATTGCTCAAGAAACATATAATATATACTAGTCGCTAATGCTGATGAGCAAAACAAAAATATTTTTATATTTGTCTAATGAATATTAGATTTATTCATTCTATGAGGTATTTTTCAAAGTGTTTTCGTTCTTTCTTTTCAGGATTAATATTCCATTTGTTTTTCCAAGAGCATATGAAATCCTTTTGATTTATTTTGTTCAGCCTTTTATTATCTTGTTATATAAATAGTCTCCGTATTCTATCTGAAGCTTGTCTATTTTGCGTTTTCAAATAGAATATGTATACATTTACATATAACAAACATAATAATTGGTACACTACTGTTATGTCCGTTATGTATGAATGTGTATATATTCTATTTGAAAACATCAAATAGACAAACTTCATATAGAAAACGATGACTATTTATATAACATGCTGATAAAAGATTTCCTATGCTCTTGGAATTCGATGGACATTTCTCAAAACTATTTGCAGTCTGATCTTATATTTTAAAAGAAACATTATTGTTTTATGAGTGCAATACAGTTAAACGAATGAATGTGTCACGAATACTCGTCAATTAGGAAAAGTATGACAAGTATCTTAACGAAAGTATAATGAATTTTTATCATTGTCGAATTAGTAAAAGTCATATTGACAAAGCTCTAGCGACTCATTCAAATGGATAAATTTATATTCTATTTAGTACAGCTGATTATAATGAAAAAAAGCTTTATTAAAACCAACAGTGTTTTTTTTGTAACTTTTCCATTTCTCGATTATGAAAACGATAGTAGATTATTATAATAAATTCATTCAACTACGTTATAAACGATATGATAGAAACAAATACAAGGATTATATTTTATAATTTACCATTCTTCACGTTTTTGACGTATGGTTTTTGACAAAGGAAGAAAAAGAAAATGAAGAATCAAGCACAAACACACGCACACACAAATATAAATAGAAAGATAATAGAATTACCGGTTGAGTTTTTCAGAACAACATAGAAAAAAAGATTTGTTTTTGTATAACGATAAGATGTATGTTAATAAAAGAATTATAAATAAATGAATGAATAGTATCAGTGAGTACATACATATAAGATAGGAATAAATAAATCAATCTACATTGCAATAAAAATCTATCACAGAAAAAGAAAATTAAGCTAAATTTCAAGAAAGAAAGAAAAATCTCATTTTTAATTTTTTAGTTATCAGTTAAAGGTGGTGGAATAGTCATGTTTTGTTTTCCAGCTGTTGTTGTTGATGCTGACGATGTTAAATAGCCTGCTATTTGTGGTCCAGCTGAACCGCCTGTTAATGCTTGCATATGCGATGATGTTTGAATAAATAAATCATGTCGTTGATCTTTATAATCATTCCATACAGTTGATGATTGAAGTATACGCGATACTTGTTCACCATAAACTAATGAATCAGCCATTAATTTACATGAATCAACAAGATGTGCTTTACATGAACCTGGTTTTTCAACATCAGCTAATGGTTGATCAAGTAATGTTAAAATGTGCTCAATTAATTGACAACGTAATGCTTCTTTAATGAATTCATCAGGTGTACCCGGTGCTGGAGTACGAAATAAGTCATGCAAACATTCAGAAATAAGTCCTTAAAAAAATAAAAATGAATAAAAGTTTTAATATCTTATCAAATAGTTAAAAAGAAAATTTATCTTCATACCAAGATGATCACGTCTTGTTTGCATAGCTTGTTTAAATCCACTAATGATTTGTGGACATTTCGTTGAAAATGTTTGTAAACAAACATCGGATTTACATAATGCAAAAAGAACTTTAATAGCTGATGCAACAATAGCATCATTTGTTTTACATTCTAATGCTTGAACAATAGATGGTAAAAATCCAATCGATGGTAAATGTTCACATAATGTTGGTTGCGCATGTAATAATTGAATTAAACATTGTGTTAACATTTCAAATTCATCTGTATGTGAATTAAGAAGTTGTTCAGGTTGTCTAAGAAGAAAAATATTATCTCAATTCCAGCGCTAGTCTTAATTTCATTGAAGGATATTATTAAACCTATCAATAACTATGACTATCTCAGATATGAACCGCATTTTTTAAGGGAAATAAACTGATCTTTTGGTCAAAATAATTTCAGAAATGCAGTACTTAAATAGAATATATGTGAAGTTATCTATCATAATTACTTTGTATGTGTTGTCCATCGACTAAGTAATTCTGTAAGAAATTCTTTTGGTCGTCGTACAACCCAACCAGGATTAGCAATTAATAAACGAACATATACTCCGGCAACTATTAATTCATTTTGTGAAAGTCGTTGTGTTTCTTCATCATCACCTAATAATTGATATGAATCATCAATTGCCCATTTTGTTTCTGTTGGTGCTACTCGTTGTTTAACATAAAATTCATTTAATTGTTTACTGATACGTTCACATGTCATTTCACGTGTATGATCATTCCATATTAATTCAGGATTTTCATGTGTTGTTTCAAATAATTGTATTGATGTTTCACATGATTCACGCATAGCATCAATAACTAAATTAGGTAAATATTTAATTAATTGTAAACGTATACGTGGACCATGTAAACGATCATTCATTAATTTAGATAAAACATTTGCTGCATATTCACGTAAATTAGAATTTTGTCCATTAGAAAATATATCAAGTAGATAAAGTAGACCACCGCTATCGACAATATCACGAACAATTTTACCATTGGATGATAATGCATTTAAAATTTCTAATGTTGTTTCTTGATTTGATAATGATGAACGTAAGACAAGTAATAAATAAACAATAACATTTGATTGTGATATATCATTAACACATTCATTTGAACCACTTAAATGAAGTATTAATTCTAATGCATATTGTTGTAAACGTCCAACATTTTCCATACGTAATAAAGAAAATAATAATTTAAAATGACCAATACATAATGTTTCGATGCCAATATTATTACGTATAACATTTTTTAAGGCTTCTAAAGCTTGTGATATATGTTCTTGTTTTTCAAGATGAAGAATTTCAGCAGATTTTTTCTCTTCCTAGATAATAAAATTAATTATTTCAATAGAAAATATATTCATCTAGATTTCAATATAGACTTACACTCGTTTTTTGTTGTTGTTCTTGTTGTAATTGCATAGACATAAGTGTATTAATGTATTGTGAGCTTGTTCCTAAGAAGTCGATTAAATTTGAGCAAAATTCTTTTGGATTTTTTAAAGTAGTTGTAGGTTGTAAATTATAAACACGTACAAAAATTTCACCAACAATTAATTCATTTTTATGTGCTGAAAAACGAAAATCTGATGGATTACCAAATTTATCAACATCTAATTGATAATCATTTTTAACTAAATAATCGCGTGTTTCATCTAATTTATCCATCAATTCTTGTCGACATGAATTATCCCAAACTAAATATGGTTGTTCTTGATTTGAATTAAGTAATTTAAGTACAGCACGATCAGGTAATTGTGATACAATATATGGTGTTAAAAATGTTTGAGCAGCCATTAAAGCCGGTGGATTATTTGGTATAATGGAAGCAAGAGTTTGTAAATAATCATAAGCTAATTGATTATCAACATATTGTTTATTACTTGCATCAGCAATACCACTTTCCTAAATTATGATTCAAATATATGTCATTACAATGAGAAATTGAGAATGAAACAGTGTTTTATCTACTTTTCGTTTTTCTGATGGGCAAATCGGAATTTAGGGTGGGCGGCGTTTATTCAACGCCCACCCACTGGAATGAAACTACGAACTGTTTCTTCTGACCTTTTTTATCATTGATTATGAGCTATATTCATAAATTGTCACACTTTAACTCTAAGACAGTATTGACTTATATCATCTACATAGGGTGTAAATAAAATAGTCAAGAGAAACTTAAATTTATCAGAGTTAAACCTTTTGTGTGACTCTTTCAGCTTCTAGTTTAATAATATTATTGACGCCTCGAGTCTGTTCTACTTAACCCTTTGGTTATGGAGTTTTTTTTTCGTTCTAAAACAGTTTGAAATAACTTTTATTAATATACAGAAGCATTTAAAAATGAGTGGGGGTGTATCTTATTCAACTAACTCACACCCACACTTACACCGTCAAAGAAAGGATCCTTTTCGATCGAGCCTAAATGATATTGTAATGACAGTAATATCTGCAAAACTTCAAATACCATATATGGGTGATCCGTAATCAAAGGGTTAATCTAAACTTAATGTTGTTGATTCGTTATGCTATTTCCCTCGTGCCAAAAACTACTACATATATTCTTATCATGTGATTGAAATTAAAACTACTAAAATAGATTATTATGTACTTACATCTAATGTATAATCATAATTAAATAAACCACGACAAGCATAAACAAATAAACCATGACGATGTAATAAATCTCGTAAACGTACATCAGCATTACATAAAGACATTGCTGCTTTACATATGCATGTACATAAATATTTTAAATGTGTATAATTTAAACAATGACATAATTCTTTTAATACAATTTGAAGTTTATCTGGATCAACAAATAAATCACGTGATTTTTCAAAATGTCCAGCAACACTATAACATAATGCTGAATATTGACAAACAGCAACAACAAAACTATCAGATTTTGATGATTTTGTTATAACAGATGAACAACGTTGAAAAATTTGTGTTAATATTTCTAGACCATTTTCACGTCGTAATTCTTCACAATTTAATTCCGAACAATCAAGTGTATAATAGAGTAATTCAATTGCAATCGGTAATAATGCTTTACTGTTTGCTGTATTATCTTTTGAAAATAACTGTTCATTTTTCGATTCCGTTTCTAATATACGAATTAACAATGGATAACCAGCATATTTATATTCCGAAAGTAATGTTTTATAACGACGATAAAGTATTGATTGAGTTTTAAGTAATAAATAAATATTAAATTCATTTGGACCTTGTTGAATTCTTGATGCAGCACATAGGAATTCATATGCTTTATTAACACGTTCGAACATATCTCGACCAGTTGGATTTTTATCTGGGTGATATTTATTAGCAAGACGAAAGTATGCTTTACGTATTACTGATTCATTGGGTGGTCCATTTTTCGTTGCCGAATTTTCATCTTTACCATCAAGACCTGAAGAAATAAAATATAAATCAATAGATATTTTCAATTAATTTCTAAAACTAAAGGATACAGCTTGTCTCAGAAGTTATAATACATGCAATATATGTAAGAAAAAATGAGTTAGTTTCACCTTTATTTGAATATAAATCATCTGGATTTATTTTAGTATTATATATTTCTAAATAAAAAAGTATCAAGATAATATTATGTTGAGATATTCAACTTTGTTTTGCAAACTTCGACTATAGATTCCAGTTTGTTCAAGGAGTCATGAACATTTCTTTTTCTATTTATCAGTGAATTTATATTTACCGAGCACTTGATAAGCTTCATCAGCACTCATATCACTTCCTTTTTTCTCTAATTCCGCTTTCCACATATTTAAACAATCTTTAAGTAATGCAATCGGTTCACGTATAGGCCATTCAGGAAATTTTTCTTCATCACATAAATGACGTAAATAATAAGTATTACAGAATAATTCATCTTCTAATTGTGGATAATTAATAATTGGAATTGTACAATAGGAATAAATGGCTGAAATATTTGACATTAAACGTGGAGAATAATCAGCTAGAAGCGAAAATGAATTTATTGATTTAGTCAAAAAAAAATATTTTACCTAAATGAACAGCAATTTTTTCAATCATTAAACGACGCATTTCATTTGACCAGATGGTTTCCGGTTGATCGAATTCCCCAAGAAACATTTGTGCAAATTTTTCTGGTCCATGATTTTCCAAATAACAAATCATTGCTTCAGGTAATACATGACCAAGTATTGAACGAAAGAATAAATCTTTCTTTTCACCTGATTGTTGTTGTTCATCAGAACGAAATGCTTGAGCTAAATGTGTATATTTTAAGAAATGTCCAATTGGTAATATATTTGAACCAGTATACATTAAAATAAAATAAAATACACCAGTCATATAAAATTGTGCTAATAATGGATTATCTTGAACAAGTGTATTAAGTAATGTAACAATTTTTTCAACTAATGTTGGATCAAATGTTAATAATAATTGAGAAAGATGTGGTAAACATGTTGGATCATTTAATAAACGTTTAATTTTTGGAAATGGACGAATGATGGCTCCAGTTACTTGATCACGAGATGGATAAAGTTCGCACATAGATGTAAGAATGCTAAGAATAGTTACTGCTAGTTCACTATCATTTAGTAGAGATTGACCACTAGCTAATAATGACCATTTTAATTGAGGAATACGATCCATTGTTTTCCAACCATCAAGACCTAAGAACAATGTAGAAATTTAAATATATTGAAAACTGTTTCTAATCATGACTATGATAGAATATTTACCTTGTGCCCAAAATCGAGTTTTAGCATCAAAAGCTCCTTCTTTATTTAAATCTTTAATTTCATTAAAACTATATGGTCCAACTTTTTCTTTATCTTGTTTTCCATAATACCATTCTTTTTCATTTTCTCTTGTCATTGTCGAAGATGATTCAATAACATTTGAAGCTAATGGTACTTGTGCACGATTAATATGTAAATGTGCTAAACACATAAGTTGTATTAATGTTTTAATTCCACCACAATCAATTATATCTCGAACATTTCGATGATTAAGTATAAGTTTACTAATAAACATAAGTAAACGATCACGTTCACATTTATCTATTGTACGATCTAACATTAGAATTATATGTTTTGTATCATTGAATGGACCAATAATTTCATAATGACGAGCATAAACAATGGTCATTGCTTGTAAACACATTGATTTCATTGATGCTTGTTTTGGATTTATTGGTTGAGATAGAAGAAAACGATGATAAAGATCATTGAAAAATTCCGATGCATTATAAGCATCTAGAAACGAAGAAGAAAACTTGTGAATTAAGAAGAAGAAAAATCTATTACTAACCTGATGCTGCATCAGTATTAACTGTTAAATCTCCTTGTTCAAGTAATAAACGTAAATAAACACTTCCAATTTTAATTTCATCATTTAAACAATTATATAAAACTTCAAATTCATTATGATTCCATGATATTAAATGTCCATGACCAAGATCTTTATCAATATTAAAATTTCTTATTTCATTTTCAATTGTTTCCCGTAATTCATCACGTGTTTTATGATTCCATATTAATGTTGGTCGAACATGATCCGTAGCAAATTTTTGATAAAATAAACGCCAGTTTTTTTCTGCACGTATACGTTGACGTGGTTTACGTAAAACAACTGGTTGTTGCTTATCATTTAAATTATTTGTTAAATTTCCACCACTTGAATTTGTACTATCAGATGAAGCAAAATATTTATTATTTTGTTTTAATTTTAAACTCCAATGTTGAAAAGCATTTTGAACATGATTTTCAAGAACTTTAACTTGTGTTGCATTACGAAATTTATTTGCAGTATTTATTATTGATGTTGATAGAGCATTGGATTTATTAGTATTAGCATGTTGCTCAGTTGCTACACGAAGAGTATCACGACCAAGAAGTGCTGATTCGTCTAGAGAAAAGATACATATATATATTAACTTAAAATCGTTTTTCTGACAAGTTGATACCTGATTAAGGACTAGAGATATGCAGGGTCATTATCACAAGACAGGGTTCGCGATTGTTTTCAAAAGTGCGGGGGGATAAAATTTGGCAGAAAGTGCCGTCATATAGCTTTCTGACGCATATAACGTAGAAAATACTTAAGCTATACACTTTCTGCGAAATTGTGCCCGAAAAAAATGTTTTTTATTGGAGTTTCTGGCGGAAAAATAGCATAAATACCAGGTTTCTGACCAAGTTTTCAGAAAAACTTCTAAAATTTTGGCAGAAAGAGAGACAGCTTTTCGAATTTTGCGGGGGACTAGACCTCCATCCCTCTAATCGGAGTCTCTGTCACGAGAAGACTAATAAACTCTTCGGAAAAATATATCCTAAGCACTAAAGTCGTCAGCAGCTGACCATAAACTTCAATTTTATTGAAAAAACACCGTAAAAAATTCTTCGATTTTCCCGTGATATTATTTTTTAAAGTATACAGAATCGGCTACACGTGAACGCTTTGCAGATCTCTATTAATAACACATGTGTCACTTACCAAAATCTTTGTCAGGTTCTTCGTTTGAATCTAAATAAGCAATAAGTCCAAGTGGAAATATTCTTTTTAATAATCCATATGTTGTCGGATGTCCAGTTGACCATAAACCAAGTAATTGTTGACTAAGATATTTTAATGGTAATAATCGTGTATCACTGGATAAAGTAAATAAAGCTCGCAAGAGATGAATAGGCAAAGCACCTTCACTTAGTGCTAAATCTTGCATATGTGCAGCAATATCTGATGAACCTTCTTCGATAATTGCTTTCATAATTGATCCGGCACCTTTAACAATTGTAAAGGATGAATGTTGAAATAATTTAAAAAATATTCTGCCATTTGAAGATACTAATTCAAGAAGAACATCAAAATGTTGTCCATCTATAAATTAATTTAATAAAATATATGTTTGATTTATTTTGTCTGTTTTTTTTCTTTACCTGTTGTTTCCGAAAAGGGTGGACATAAAGTATATGTCAAGAAATCCAAAAATGATGATATTATTAATGAACCCGTATTTTGTTTAACATGTTTTAGAAAAATATCTAATAGACCTTCAAGAAACTTTTTTGATGATAATATACTTGCTTTATTTTGTTGTTCTTGACGTAAATCATAATCTAAATGCATTGGTTGTAATAATGTATTCAACATTTCTAACGCTGAGTATGTCACTTGATCATCATTTAATTTTAATGAACGAACTATTTTTGTTCCAATACGTTCGCGGAATTTAGGTAATTGTGTAAATGCTTGAAATCCAGCTTTCGATGCTAATAAACGGCGTAAGGCAAGGTATTGATCTTCGATAAATTCATGATCAACAACTGTATTCGTTGTATCATTATCAAGTAAAGCATTTAAAGCTTGGTGTATTAATTTTTCTTTTTTTTCAGCAAAAAGACCTTGAAAAAAGAAATTTTTATCATTATTATAATAGATTTATTTATTAATTACATCATTCAAATTTAGAACATAATATGTTACTATATATAGGAATTGGAATATGATCTCTTTGAAAAGTTTTCTCATTTATTTTGTGTGAACTTTGAGATCAGACCTATTCAACTCCTTAGTTAAGTATAAAGAAATATAAAAATATACACCATAAGTGATGAAGAAAAGAGTTAAGCAAGAAGAAACTAGAGCAACAGATGTTTACCAGTTCTATAATACTAAACAATAGAGGTGACGAACGAAGTGAATATAAAAGTTCATATAGATAAATACATCTGTGTAGTGTGCACTAATGAAAGAAAAAAACTACTTGATAGTATTTGATAATACAGATGAAATCATTTTATAACTTGTAGACGGAAACTATTAAGCAATGGAGTTGTACATATTGCAATTATTCTAACTCTCTCTTTTCTACCACTAATTCTGAAAATTCAAAATTAAAACTCATCGAGGAATGTCAACATACAGACTCCTAATGTACACATAATTCATATAAGATTGTTCCGCTTCAAAAGTTCTTATCCATCTACTGTAGATATACGTTCATGCAGTGAAAAAGGTTTAAGGAATAACCAGATTATCTCGTATTTATCGATGCTTGTGTTGTTAAAGAGTAGTAGAAGACTATAGATAGATTAGATATATTAACAGATCATTTGATGAAAAATTGATATTTAAACTAATTCTTCTTTGTATCTATTTTATCTATATGATACTAACAATTTCAAACTATAATTGAGTAAATCTAGTTTATACAATTAAGCTTTGATTCTGTTACTTTAGTGCAAATACGACAGATTACTACTTGTATATATATACAAAGAATTTAATTAATTATATAATTTTTAGTCCTATACTGACAAACTTGGGTGTTAATATTTTTTTGAATTATAGACAACATATATGAATAAGATAATATTACTACGGAACATTTCAGATATAAGAGAAACACTCAAACTTAATAAGAAACTACTCAAGATGAAGAACCATATATATTCTCATTAAACAGAAACGACTAGGAATCAACATCCATTATATAAATTACTTGTCTTTTAAAAAAATAAAGAATATTAAAATTTTATCATACCTTCTGAGGTAACAGCATTAATAAGGCCACTATATGGTACATTTGCGTTGAATCGTTTAAGAATTTCATTAAATGAAATATTTGCTAGAGATGCTGCCGCATTTGCTGCATCTTGTGGAGAAGAAAGTCGACCTTTAAAAACAGAAAAATTTCAAATATTTCCAAAAAAAAAATATTTTTTCTATTAACCTGTTGGTGGTTGTACTAAAAATTTCAAATGTTGTATTTCAACTTCATCATCAACTAAATGTCCAAATGGTGCAAAACGTTTTCCTCTATCCGATGGATTTGTTTTAACACAACAATCATTATTTCCAGATGAACGTACACTATCCAAAAGTGTTGCTAATAAAATATCACGTTCAGTTGATGTATATTTACATCTAGCTCTTGTTGGATTATTTCGTATATATTCAACAGTAAATTCTTGTAAAGAATCTTTATGTCTTACAAGTGCAAATATTTCATTTAATGGTTTTAATGTACATATATGATATGTAGCTGGATCACGTTCAATTAAACATGTTTCTGTTAAACAAAGTAATCGTCGAACATTTTCCGTATGTCTCGATGAATGTTTATAGACGATGAATTCTGCAAATGATGTTAAATATTCATCAGTCCCATATGTTGGGCCAAAACGTAATTGTTGATAATCATTAAGTGTAAAAGATTTTTTTGATAAACGTACTTGTACACCAACATTTGTATGAGCTAAATCAACTATATTTTGAAATAATGTTTGAGTATCTGGTGTAACAAATGTATGTAAACGTGCATAATGTTTATCTTGTATAATAAATCCACGTACTGTTGTATCGCCTTCACTTGTTAAAGGAATTAATTGATCAATATCTTTATAATCATATGAACATAAATAACGATTGGAATTACCATCAATTTGTTCAATACAATATGATTGTATACGTAAAAGAACTGGAATACGTTGAGATGACCAATGAATTTTTGTTGCTTGTATAACTTTTGGTGGACTTAGGGGTGTTTGATGATTAAATAATGTTTGAAAACGTAATGCATCAGTTACAATATCAGAACGATATTCACTTGAAAAACGCATTGTATCAGCTTTTTTTGATTTTGTTCGAAATGTTAAAGTAAACTCAGCTATCGGTGAGGAATTCGATATTGTTTGTTGAGATTTATCAGGTGCATTCGATGATTTTGATAATGTCATTGATACAACTTGATCATATGGCCATGCATTCGTAAGACCAAGTGTCGATGGTTCATATGTACTAATTCCATGTGTACCAATGGAAAATATACGTTTATATTTTCCACGCCATGAATGTTTAGTTACATGATAACAAGAAAGATCTCGATTGTCTGGTATATTATGTGTCATTGTTTTCGATGTAGCATCTAAGTAATGTTAGATTCGAAATAAGTAATAAACAAAAAAAGGAAAAAGTAAAGAATAAAAATATAGATAAGAAGGCACAAAAGAAATTTGGCACTCCTAGCACACCTACAAGTTAATGATAAGACTTAGTAAACGTAAAAGGATCACACACACTATGAGAATCTATGTAAATAATTGGAAGATAATTTCTAACCAGTAATAGAAAATTCAACAGATGGCGAAAGTTGTCACTAGTTAAAACTATATAGAATAGAATAATGGCAATTGAAATGAATTTTAACATATTTTTATCTACCAATCTTTGTTGACGTAATTATTCCGTAAGAATGGGTAATAAATAAAAAATTCTATTATAGATCAAAAAAACAGCTTGACATTTTTAATAGTAATTGACCTTTGAATGAAAATATATATAGATTTTGTCACTTTTATTTGAACATACATTCTCCTAAAATAACTATCCTATAAAATAATTTAAACGACACATATGTACACAGAGTGGAACAAGAAAAATGAACGAACATTAAACTATAACTAGAACAAAAAAAATATTATCGTTTATTTATCGGTATTTTCAATAATATTATTATTTTCATCATATTGAATTCGATTAGATTTTGTATTTGTTATCGGTAGTAATCCTTTCTTTGAATCATGTTCATTAAAATACTCATGTCGTATAGCGAATCGAGCTGCACCACGTATTGTTGGGTCACATGTTAATAATTTCTAAAAAATCAAGAAGATAAATCATTTATTTATTTTCGCTTTTTTCTATTACTTTAAGTAAATCATAGGCTATTTCATCATTATCCATAATTTCTCTTAATTTAGTTTCTTGCATTTTAAATTTTGGAAAAGATGATTTAAATTGTGGTAATAAGAATATATTTGGCCAATTATCCTCACTCGGTGTACCCAGTAATCTATTTAAATTCGAATTTAATTAGTTAATTAAACAAAAAGAATTCATTTTTTTGTTGTTTTACTTAAATATTTGAAAGATTTGATCAATCTCCGAATCACCATGAAATAAAGGCCAACCTTGATACATTTCACCAAATATACAACCTATGGCCCACATATCAACTAAAATAGAATAAAAATATAATTTTTCAAATATTTTATCAATTTTTTTCTTCTAACCAGGTGTTCCATAGTTTAATGATCCAAGTAAAATTTCAGGTGCACGATACCATAATGTAACAATTTCATGTGTATAAATCTTCATTGGAATAGTGAAAGCACGCGCAAGACCTAAATATAAAAATAGAAAAAGACAAATTTTCAAAAAAAATGTTCATACCGAAATCACACATTTTAACTCGTCCTTCATTATTAACTAAAATATTATGTGGTTTTATATCTCGATGAATAATACGATGTCTATGACAATAAAATATTGCTTCTAATAATTGATGCGTAAAACTCTAAAAACGAATAAATAAAAATGTATTAAATCATATTTTTAAGTTCCTACTTTAATTATTTTTCGTTCTAATGGTCGATTTCGATCTAAATAACGTTTTAAATCTTCATTCATATATTCAAGTAAAAAATAACATCGTTCATCAGTTAAAAAAACATCATGTAATTTAACTATATTTGGATGATTAAGTTGCTTTAGTATAGCTGCTTCACGCATGGCTGTCGCGGGTATTCCATTCGCTTCATGTTCATCTCGAATTTGTTTAAGTGCATATAATTTACCGGTTATTTGATGACGAACAAGAAATACATCTCCGTACGTACCTTAAATAAAATAAATTTATTGTGTTTTTTTTTAAATAGTAAAGGAAATTAAAAACTAAATTATACCTCCACCAAGTTTGCTTATGCGTTGAAAATCTTTTTCTGTTTGTTGTATGTAATAATTTTCTTTTTCATAGTAAGGGCAATCAGTTGAAATAATATGTTCTATCGAACGCATTGTTATTGTTGTCTTTCTTCGGTACAACTGACGAAGAGATAGCGGTATTTATATGTATATATGAGCTAATGTATAACAAACGTGATCTATTATATAGATGTTTATGTAGTAAAATGTGTCTTACTTCTTTTCTCTTTTTCCGTTCTCTCGATATTAGGAGAAAGTACAAATATATCAGCTGTCGATAGGCCATTGTCTTTTCTGACTTAGTTAAATTTATTTTAGAGAAAACAAAATTTTATATAACATCAAGATAAATAACGATTGGTATTTGAGGTTGGAATAAACATATAATCTAATAAATTACTATTCACACGTCGTAAATTTTCGTATTGATATTCTATATGAATCGATGAATGGTTATCTGTTTGAGTGCTTACAGTTGATAATTGAACTAAAATTTTATAAAATTTTTCATTGTAAATCTAGTAACAAAACAAATTACTTTCGTTATTATTGATTTTCGTTAGAATGATGTTATTTAAATCCGATATACTATGACTATGGAATGATCTAGTTTGTTCTTCTTCAAATATTCGATATGATTCTTCTGAAATAGACCATTTTATTAATTCGAGATGATATTTGATAAAAGAAATTACTTCGTGATATGATATTTTTATTGTTATATCGAGGAGATAAAACATGTTGAGCTGTATTTAATCCTTTCTAGAATATAGGGATATTATTTTTTAAATTAGAATAAAGTTAATACTTGTTCTTTAGTAATATTCTTTTGATGTAATGAAATTGATGATGAACTATTACTTTTCTTATAATTTCGTGAACGATCTTTAATAAAGGATTTTGTTTTCTTTGTATGAAGAACGATAGTTATCGATGGAGAAATAGATGTTGTAGATAAAGAAGAAAATGAATCTATTCGTTTACAAATCTTTCGATTTTTAGTTGCCTATTTATTAGTAAATAAAATTCTAATTATCATATTGTACTACAAACTTTCAATTTATTCCTCGATTGCGTAAGTAGAGACGATGAAACCGATGATAAACTTGTTAATGACGAATATATAGGAAATGTATGATTATTATTAATTGAAAGATAATATTGTGAAATTTTATGATTGGAATTTATTGAGTTAGTAAACATAGATAAAATTGAATAGGAAGAAGTAAGCGGGAAATATTGCACCTCTGAATAATCTTTATAATCATAGCAATGTCATGTAGGTACACAATTTTATAATAACTATTTTTAATTTATCAAAATTTTCATATATACTAAGCTACTTGATTTTTGTAATCATATTTTATTAATCTACATATTTTCAAACTATTTATAGAGACTTTATATTAGAAATAAAGCTGATTAATAAATTATGTAGAAAATTGATTCAGCATACATAATAAGTTTTTTCATCATCATCATCATTATTATTTTGTTGAGCTTATATATTATTCATTTACAGGAGACAAAAACAAAGAGAATATAAAGATCGTCATAGCTTTTTAATTATTACTTATATTCTTTTGTAATAAATAAAATGCATAATTGTTTTACTAATGAGAATTAAAAATAGAAGAGAACTTTTTTCCTCAATATAAATTTCAAGATAGAAATTTTTCCTGAATATTCTAAAGTAATTTTGTTAATTTATAATATAATTGTTATTTATCATTTTCTTTTCCAAGTTAAAAAAAAGATAATCATATGTCTAGACATGAATTTTTTTAAAAAATAGATAATAAATAATTTGTTCATCATTGCAGAATTTTTTTTGTTTTTATTTTGAAATATTACAGTAAAAATCAAATGACTGAAAAAGTTTTCTTCATAAATAATTATATTTATATATATATATATGTATGTATGTACGTGTGTACTATCTTCGTGTCGTTTAGATAATAGAGAAGAATTAATTAAAAATAAAAAAAAGAAAGCAATGCAAGCAAGTATATAATTTAAAAAAAAGAAAGAAAAAGAGCGACTGAAATACTGTTTCTATCATGATCAGGTTCATTGTTATATATATATATATATGTATTAACAGACAATTAACAGAAGAATAATAATCAACCAGTAAATGTCCAAACTTCAATACTTGCAATTATAAAATCTTCATTCAATGATAATCTGTCATTATTAAATGTTTTAGTTGCGCAACTACGACCATGATATAAATCAGCGTCAAGCCATAAGGCATATGTACCTCTAAAATAATATGAAAAAAATCTTATTAAAAAAATGTTTTTTTAAATATAAACACCTACTCTCCAATTCCAAATCCAAGTGAATTAACATCACCTTTAACAAAAAATTCATTACTACCAGACCAGTTAAATACCTAAAATTAGAATATCAATGTCGTTTGCTAAAATTATCCTAAGGGATTAACATCTAATAAACAACACATAATTAGTTTCTGTCAAAAATATAATAAATCTATTTGACCTGCAATACTATTTTCTAAAATGAGCATGTCAAAACAGGTTGTGAGTAACTTCAACAAATTCTATACACAAAATAATATGTTAGACATGACCTTAAAACGGAAGAGGACTTGTTGTAGAAACAAAAATATCAATTAGGATAAATTAATCGTACATCTCTTGACACGCACATGTTCCATTTCATTCTATAGACAATTGTGTTATTCTATATGCTTACCCGAAATTCAGGATGTAATGTAAACAGAAATGATTCTCCGGTACCATAAAATCCTTCACTGATTAGTAATTGATGTGGTACAAAAGCTCCAAATACCTGAAAAATAAGAAAAAAGAAAAATTTTATTTTAGAATATTTATTTTTTTACATTTTGTTCAACATCTTTTATAATAATTAATGATGGTGAATCATGATCAATTTCGAATGATCGTCGATATAATGTACTTAAACTAAATCCATTTTCTTCTGTACTAAATATCATATACCAATCATGACTATGAAGACGAGGTGGTAATTCACGTAAAATCTAAAATACAAAAAAAAATATATTAAATTTTATTGTCGAAAAAATGATTTACTTGTTTTGATAGTTCTTCGTTAATAAGTATTGATGTTTGTAAAAGTTTAGGCGCTGGAATACCATCAATATCATAAGAATTTATATCATCTGGATGTGTTGCATGATTTCGTCGATAAATTTCATCAAGACTAACGATCTAAACAAATAAAATAATATAATTTTTTTGTTCATTGTCTATAAAATTTCAAGAAAAAAAATATTCTAGTTTTATGTACCCCATCATCAGAAGAATTTTGTCTATCACATGAAGATGAATGTCTAATTATGATACGATCATTTAATGTTGATGATAGAAAACTTTTTGTACGTTTTTTCAAACGTGTTAATCGTCGTTGATGATGAGGAATTTGTTCGAGAAGATTGTTTTTCGAATCCGATAAACGTGATACTAATGAATGAAGAGTAAAACGATGTGTTTCAGACGATGGTGATGGCGATGGTGATGGTGATGGATGTTCATCGAATGAACATGAAATGTTTGATGATGCAGTAGACAAAGCACGAATCATACTTTAATTTCTAATTTTTTTGTTAAACTAAATTAGTTATGGAGTACCACGACTAGAAATAGTGAGCGAGCGATGGAGAGAGAGACAGAAAGAGAAGAAGTTCAAATATTCTTTCTCGCTCTCTGTCTTTCATTCTGTCTATGTTTTTACCAGTCCTGATAGTTGCGTGTATGTTATTCTTTATCCTTTTGTCCCGTCTTCTATTGACATACTTTAACATCAGAGGATATATATATAATTATATCGAGAAGAAAAAAAAAGAGAGAAAAAAAACAGAACATAAAAATATGAATCCGATACCTTATTTTACTTCAATATCGAACTATTACCTATAATCAATTCATAAATCGTTTATAATTTAAAGAAATATATATTCAACAGACGGTATAGACATTGTAAATAAAGATTCACATTATTCTTTTGTATTATTTTTTGTTCATGGATAATATTACACACTCAAACATATTCTAATCCTTCAATCAATAAACTATTCGTACTGTTCTACATTTTTTCTTATTACCCATCAGCTTATCATATGAAAAGCACGTTCATCGATATATCATATAAAACCTTAATTTATACAAAAAAAATAAAACATCCAAACAATCGATGACTCTCAATCTAAGTATTGTGTTGTTGATTACTAGTCTTATGACGTATTCTAATATAATTAATAATTGAATTATTCTTAGATATTCAACAGCTATCAACTACTCAGATTTATTTAGCATTTTTCTTTTTTCAATAGATCTTTTAATAAAATATTAATTATTTCAGAAGTCCATTTCCGTTAGATAGAAACTATGAATTACACGAACACATATGTCAATGAATATATAAATCACAAAGATAAGAATAATAAAAAAATCCTTTTTTTAAATAATATTTATCAAATATAATAGTTTCAATGATTAAAATGTCATCGAATAAATAGATATTTAGATTAACATATGACATACTATTTTAGTTTTTTTATAAAATTTACTGTATTTGAATAACAAAAATCTATTTCGTTTTTTCTTTTGACTATATAATTATTAAGAAAATAAGTTCAGATATGTCCAGAGGTGCAGAACTTCCTCGTGCGGGGAGGGAAATTTTTGATTTTTGGGAAGATTCTGCACCTCTGGACATGTCTACTGTTTATATTTGATTTATTAGAAAGAATTGGCTTTTCTTTTTCTACTAGATAGATTTACGTTTATGATTTTTATCTTACCTCCCATTCTCTCAGTAATGTATTTTGTCGTGATAAGTAATGTGGTTTTTTTTGTTTAGGAGATTTTTTTTGATTTTTCGATTTTGAATTATTATCATTTAATTCAGGATCATCATTAGCTAATAAAACAAAACCTTTATTTCCAGATTTATCATTTTGTTTTAATTGTTCAAGGTTAGGTGGTTGTTGATCTTCATCTGTTAATGGATTTGATTCATGTTCAGGAGTCCAACGAAGAAAAAACACATATAATTCATCAATTCTAAAAATACAAAATCATTTTTTTATTTTGTCATGAATTACAGCAATAGGTTCTTGAGTTCAAAGAGCAAAACTATTATTGAAATTATTTATAAATGCCTAGATATAACATGACAGTTGAAATACTTCCGCATATTATTTACAGAAATCTCACATGCCTATTAACTGGAAATGAATTACATCTACTGTAAAGTACTTAAAAATCATCAATGTAGATAATTATTAATAGTATCATTTTCAACTCCGTGAAAACACAGGAGTTAACAGCATGTGAAATAGATCATGTTTATAATAAACTTAATAGAAATTTATTATGTAACAGATGTACATCTTTATTCTTTTGTGATTATAATTATCATTTAGAGCAACAATTTTTTGAGTGTAATTCAATGTCAAATAAATGTAGTGACAGACGAAACATTTCTAATCGTAGTTTTTGCATCTACTTGTCTAGACTCCATCTTCATTACAAAATTAAGACATATTGTTGAAAAAATCGGAATTACAAGTTTTATTCTAGAATATGCTGAAAATAAGGCAATGACTATATTTTCGAGGTCAGTTGTTGTTTGTCGTTTATAATAATACTATATAATTATTAAAGCTATCATTAAATCAACTAATCGCTATTTTAAAATAATCTAACCTAGAAAAATCTTTCCTTCATAATGAAAAAGTTCATATATTCAAGAAATAAATTTAATAATTTTCTTTATGATCTATACCTTGACACTAATCTTGAAAGACGATTATAAGCCGTTCATCTAGATAGAGCGATAGCATTTTTGCAATAGGATACTCGTTTAAAGTACTACCTGTCTCAGATTATCCGAATATTGATACTATAGTAACTTCATTATGATAAATATATCAGTCAATGTGTATGAAATGTTCATGTCTATATATGATTAATATCATACTTTTCTTTTGGAATTAAAAACCAATATTCTTGTTCAAGTTGTTTTTTTCCATAAGCATTATCTATCAATTTTTCAGTATCCTTTCTATATTGTCTTGCATATAATGATGGTTTTTCACATGCAGGTTCACTTGTTTTTATACATAAATAATAGGGAATTTCAATTGGTCGTGGTGCACATAAAATCTGTTGTTGTTGATGTAATAATTCTATAAAAAAAACGAAATCAAGTTTTTTTTCTAATTAATATAAATAAAGAAGAATATTTTACTATCGATTTCACCAAAACGTTTATTAAATTCATCAACTGGTACACAATTTTCCAAATGACATCCTTCTATAATAAATAATTCTGTTAAAGAAAATAATAGTAATATAATATATTTACTCTTTATTTTTACAGCACGTCTAAATCGTTTCCAATCGAAGCCATAGGAAATTTCTTAAGAGATATTTTTAGACAAAAAAAAATATTTCTTAATTTTAGATAAAATAAATAGCATACGTGATGGTACTCGATTAAAATTTTTATTTACATTTTTATCATCAGATAAAATTCCAATAGAATGTTTATAATCATCAAGTGCTTGAAATAAATCATTGGAATATTGTAATGAATTATCAATTATTTCTGTTGGAAGATATGTAGGATCATCATCATCGTCATCATCATCATCATTATAACTGTTCTCTGTTGAATCTTTTGATAAATGACGTTGAATTGTTGATGTTGCTGCATTAAATAACATACAACATGTATCATCTGATGCGGAAGGATTGAATTCTTTATCGATTTGGTCTAATAATGATGACATTAATTGTTGAATCTCTTCTTCATCTGAGTTCAATGTTTTGTTTGTTGAACAATAATGCGCATGTTTTACACTTGTTGAATGACACATTTTTCGTTTTTCTTCGTCACTGATTGAGAAAAATATAAATATATAGAAAAAAAAGTATTTACCGAGAAGTTGCTTTATGTTCATAGATAGCTAGATCATCATATAAAGCAATACCAGCGAGAAGATTCATTCTAAATATTGAATAGAAGAAATAAAATTATTTTATCTCAATTGTATTTTAATCAATACTCAACTATGAAAACATTCAAAATCTACCCAATGACTCGTATCAATTATAGTATCTAGTAAAGAACTAGTTGAAA
The DNA here is from genome assembly GCA_905250115.1 of Adineta steineri. Lineage (NCBI taxonomy): Eukaryota > Metazoa > Rotifera > Eurotatoria > Adinetida > Adinetidae > Adineta > Adineta steineri. The sequence goes on from CAJNOI010000028.1 coordinate 221,975, forward strand.
AATGACTGAATTATATCACGGCTTACAATAGCGACACAGAGTATGACATATCCTCATTGATATTGTAAATATGGAACTCAATCGCGTCTCACATTACAATTCCATAGAGATTATACTTGTGAATTATGTGTATTGAAATAACATGAATATTTTTCATAATAATCGTTTCCTCTTTATGAATAACAGGGATGATGTCTAGATTTATTCTGATATGGACATAAATTTTCTCATTTTCAATAGTATTCATATTATGTTTTTCTTTTATTATCAGTATAAATAATCAATTTGTTATGACAAAATAAAATAAAAACAGAAATAATTCAACCTACCTTATTATCAGTCCATATTTATCAATACCATGTTCTTTGACTAATGGATCGAGAACATCAGGATCAAACATGACTGCATTCGGTGTAACTAATAAAGTACCAGCGATACTTTGCTAAAAATAGAATTTTGCATGTACAATAAAGTTTAACAGATTTTTCGAAAACTAATTCTATGTTTAAATTCTGTTAACTAATTCTTTGTTCTTATTAATCAATCGGCTAAATATTTGATCTAGTACGGATTTATAAGTTATAATATCTGATAAGTACGTAAAAGAATTATGAAAAAATATTACATCATTTATATCAACTTGAAATAGTTTTCAATTTAACGAATTTTTTATTTTATGTTTTTCTTACAATATCATGTTTTATATAAAAATATTTGCATAATCTTTTGTGTAATGTCAATAAAGAAAAGCCATGATTTTTATTCTAGATATTAATCATTCTTATGTTCATAATATATGACATGATTTAATATGTGTAGAAAAAAAGGTAAGTACTTACATGATCTTCAGTCATTAATCGAACAGTAACCTTAATAAAACGTTGTAAACATTCATCATCTAATTGATGATGTTCAGCTACTGGTAAAAAATCTTGTATCAAATTCACTTGTTCATTATTACCAACATTTTGTGTTTTTAAATCTTCTTCACTTGTTTTTGATGAAGATTCATTTTCAGTACTTGGATTACTTATTAATCGATGTACACGACCTGGCCGTGCTGCTGATTGTTTAGACATTGACCAAACCATTGGACCAACATCATATTGTGTTTCAGAATATAGAGACGAACGGGGTGAAGGAGTAGATGTATTTGAATGACGACGATCTGTAACAAGAATAAAAGCTTCACTATCTTTATTTCTTTTTGATGATATCGAAGATAACGTTGAAACTGGAGGAGAAGAAGAAATAGTAGTAGTTGATTCTTGTAGATCAGTAGTTTCGTCTGATGAACAATTTTCAGGTACATACAACGTCTAGATAACATAAAGAATAAATTTAATTAAAAATATCAATCAATAACATAAAAACTGACTTGTCCAGGAAAGAGCATACGTGCATTAAGTTTATTGAGCTGAAGTAATTCAGATGGTGTTGAATCAAAACGAAGTGCCACTTTTTCTAATGTATCATTTTCATCTACCTATAACAAAAAGACAACATTTATATTATTCTCAATAAGTTAATATAAATAGTAGAATTCATACTGTATACATTATTGTTCCTTTCGGTTGACATACTGTTCGACTTCGTCTAGTATCACGAACTACAAAGATAAGTAAATTTATCAAAATAAATTTCATGTTTTTTTGTATTTCTTACTTGAATCCAATGGAAGTGCTTGTAAAAGAATGCTTCGATCAGGTACTAAATTCACATTCATCAGTGATTGTGTTAGAAAAGATTTGTGATCATTTTTATCAGTTGGCATCAGTGGGATATTTGATGAAATATTTGACACCAATGGTTGTCTGGATTCAAGAGTGTTTGAACTATTATATTCAAAAGAAATATTATTAAGAGTTTTGATTTACATTCTATTATAATCTAACCGATTTCGACTCATAGTTTTTGTTTCAATCAATCTAATTCATGATTATCAAAAGTAACAAATGAAAAAATATATCTCTTGAGAATACGTTGTATAGTGATGCAAAAAAAAAGACAAAAATAGTAGTAGCGAAAAAGAAAAACGAATAAAATCTAAAAAGAAACATGAATAACGACAGATAGAAGCAGTAAAGATCCATGATAGTGACACATATTTACGCTTGGTCTTTTAGCAGCATTCTTTTTTCTCTTTTCTTTCTTCTTCATCTAGTCTATATACTCGACAAGTCTAGTAGTGATGTCGTTTTCTCTTTTTTTTTTGATAAAGACTATAAATGATAAATAGTTACAACAAATTTTGATATAAACAACTGGTCAACATAGATAATACTTCCTCTCGATGTATTTTTATTATTTAATGTATATATACACTTCATTTAATTGTATTGATAAGAGTTTTTAGTCGATGAAAAACGAGAGAACTTAACTAACTACTAATGCCATCTTCATTTGTTATTCGTTTGAAGCGAAACTATATTTAAGAATGATATTTCTTCATTGGGTAGCTAAATGAATGGGTGTCATTCAGTACGTTTTTAGATTCATTTGAAATATTCTAAAATAATGTTAACTCGATTTATTTCATCTGTTACACATAATCAACGATTTCTAACAATAACATCATTTCGTCTATTAAATACAAGTGTACCAAGATTAGGTGATAGTGATCATACAAAATCAAAAGCTAAAGATAAAGCAGCTGATGATTTAAAATCAGGTCGAGAAAAGAAATGGACAGATACTGTTGCTACTGATAGTGGTAAGATGAAATAATAAAAAAAATTGTATTTTATATTATAATAATATTTCTATTGTAGAAGCAGCAGTAAAAGGTGAGAAACAACATGCTGCTAAACAAGGTGATTTAAAGAAAGATATGACTAACCTTCAACGTGATACAGTCGAAGCAATTAAAGAAAAAGAAAAGAAAGGTCATTTACACAAACATGATGTTGGTCGACGAGATACACATGAAGAACGAATTGGTAGTGGCAGTAGTGATAAGAAAAAACGTTAATCACTTTTTTGTTTCAAAACACTTCTGACAACTTATTCTTTTCAATGTATTTATATATCAATATTCTCGCTGGACATCTATTGTAAAATATATAAGAAGTTATTTTGTAAGAAAAAGTGGAATCGATTTAAATTATTAATTTAAATCGATTCAATATACCATTTGATCTGATTTGTTTTTGCAGTATATGTATTATTAGTTTTGATTAGAAAATAAAACCGTTTATTGAAAAAATATTTATTTATTAAATTTTTAATAATGAAAAATATATAATTAAAAATTCAATAATGTGTTGAGATTCGTATTTATCATTTTTCGATGTAATTTATACATCTACACATCGATCGAAAAAAGTGAGCTCGAAATTTGGAGTTTACGGATGTTTAGTTTTCAATAAAAATCTCAGCTCAGAACTTGAACCGTCTGTTTCTGATTGCTCATATAAATACTCTTGGTTACTCTGAATCGACCGAAGTTATTTAAGAAAAAAAACGTGGAGTTAAACGTTGAAATACCACAAAGTCGTAAACTCCAAATTTAGAGCTCACTTTTTTCGACCCTACACATCTTGTTTAACAAAAAATAGGAATTTTATATATAGCTGTATTCCAATTGATTAATAATGCTTATATCAGGCGCGTTAAATGCTATTTAGCTGTTGTATATTTCTTCAACTCATTATTCTTCAATCGACTATTGCTAAGCATCACCATGTAGCTATTACTGATCATAATACGATTATATCAATTTCATCGATACTTGGCAGTCAATTAATATTCAATGTTGATACATTCAATGAACTAAGAGATGGTAATAGTTCGACAACAATTAGCTGGTATAAAGGTAGTACTAATCTAAAACCATTAATATCGAATTCAGTATCAATTCAATCACGTTATAAACTAATAAATCAAACAAAACTTACTATTGAACAGACGTTAATTGGTGATGAAGGATTTTATACATTAAAAATTCAAACTGATATTAATATCTCTAAACATTATCTCTATCATGTAAAATCTATTATATCTCGATATTTATTTTTTGTTAAATTTATTTTTCAGGTAATTCTTTTTACACAAAATCTTTCACTTTCCATATATCCATACTCCACTTATCATGCTGAACAACAAATCAATTTTACTTGTTCAATATATCTATATGCTGATCGTATTTACATGGAACAATCACGTTCTTTATTCTTATCTACATGGTATATGATTATTTACAATAATGATCCAGATTCTTATGAATTACTTTCATTATCATCGAATTCTTATCTATATAAAGCTTATATTTTCAATTATGAACTTAATCGAAATGATCATAATCAAACTGTATCTTGTATGCTTATTCAACAAGAATTACAACAAATAGTTATGCTTAATTTTACTCGAATAGATCTATTAAATATTGAATATAAAGCATATTTACGTGGTAATTATTATTTCATACGTTCATTTAATGCTTATTCATCAATTGAAATAAATTGTGAAGAATTTGATGCAAATCCAAAAGCAGTTTATACACTTATATGGATATTAAATGAAATAAATAAAACATTATTAAATAAAACGCATCACGGACGATATCTTATTGATAATGCCACTTGGCAAAATCGAGGTAATCATTCTACTGATATTTTCATTTAAAGAAATTTTGTGTCTAGGAATTTATATATGTTATGCGGAAAATTATCTTAATAATAATCAACCTGTACATCAATCATTTCGTCTTAATATTTGGTTTCATGAACATCAAAAATTAAAATCTTCTTCTCAATTAAAATTATTTTCTTTAACAAAATCAACACAATCAAATACAAATCAATCGATGATTTTAATAATTTTCATTATAATTTTTTTCCTTGCTTGTCTTTTTTTCATTCTATCACTCTATTATTTTTGTTTACAATATAAATAAAATTTTCTGTGTCGTAAAGATTAATCTATTTTTAAGAAAACTACAAAAGGATAAGGAAAACAAAATAGATTTTGATATTTAGTGTTTTAATCACCAATTTGGTTCTTTCATTCCACCAACTAATTGACTTCGATTACGAAAATAATCTTGTCGAAGATTTTCATGTTTTTGAACAAATAATGAATAACCAATAAATGGAAATATATACCAACGTTTAAAACATACTTCTTTAATCCAAAAACGAGTTACTTCAAGTACCATGTTTTGTTTCTTTTTTTTCACTTGCTGCGTTTATAGCTTTTTGTAATTTATATCGTTGTGTACGTTGATAATCAAAATAGATAAATGTTGATGTAGTACAAAATAATATAAAAGCTAATTTAGATTTCCAAAGTTCGTACCAGATTGATCGTGGACGATAGACAGGTGCAGATAAACCAGATAATGGTGTTTCACGTGTAGCTGGTAGATTAGGTGGGCGTATTTGATATTCAATAGGTAATGAAGGATTAATTGGTGTACGTTGATTTGTAGTAGTCACTGAAGATGAGCCATCAGCCATACAGATGTTTTCTTTTTCTTAGTAATATGCGATTGTATAAGAAATGCGAATCTATAATATAAAACACAAGATGTCGGTGATAATTATTTCATTGGATAATTTATCAAAAGTTTTAATTTATAATGAAAATTAATTTTTCATAAGAAAAATGATTATGTATGATAGATTTTTTTTCGAGATATTTTTTTGATTGGTTAGTTAATGATCCAATAAATACCAATTTTAATCCAATGACGATGTGTCTATGTCTAATCAACCTTCAAACAACTTATATTATTTTTTTTTCTAATTGATAGAATTATGGGACTTTGCAAATGTCCACAACGCAAAGTATCAACTTTATTTTGTTTTAAACATCATGTTAATGTTTGTGAATCATGTCTTGTTAATGAACATCCACAATGTGTTGTACGTTCCTATGTTTCATGGTTACAAGATAATGATTATAATCCAAATTGTTCTCTATGTCAAAAATCATTAAGTGATACCGATGAAGAAACTATACGTCTTATTTGTTATGATCTATTTCATTGGTCATGTCTTAACGAATATTTTCGTTCGTTTCCATCACATACAGCACCTGATGGATATACATGCCCAACATGTCATACATGTATTTTTCCACCTCCAAATCTTGTGTCGCCTGTTGCTGATCTTGTTAGAAAAAAACTAGCAACTGCATCATGGGCAACACATTTGCCTATAGCATCTTCGAATGAAACAGTAATACATCATCAAGATAAACAACAATCATTAACGGAAACAGAAAAAAATGGATATGTTATTGTACATCCAACTGCAAATAGCAATATGAACGATGGAGAAACAAATAGACTGTTGCATCTTCCTCATCGAACAATTGATATGGCACATGGATCAACAGTATCAACATCAAGAGTAAGTTATTATTAATATCTATAAAATGAAATTTCGGATATTAATAATTAATTGTTAGTAAGACCTCAGAAAAAAAACAGATTTCATCTAAAAGACAAGCTGTTGCGTATATATACTGTATCTCATAAATAAAATTATTACCTATACTATTCTTTGTATTCTATTTAGCCAGTGGAAAATGATTCGGATATTGAAGATAAATATAAACGTCGTAGCGTATTTACATGGTTTGCTCGATGGTTACGTTCTCGTCAGCCAACAAATCGAAAAGGTGTTTTAACTAATCGAACACCCATGTCTCGTACTCGTTATACAATTTATATGATACTTGCAATTTTATTTATTTTTATTACAATTCTAACTGTTTTATATCATTTAACACGTGGTAATGATGGAAATGGAAATGAAGATTCACAATTTAATCCTTTTAATAATCCATTTATACGTGTTGGTGGTCGATTTTTAAAAAATCCATCAAAAGATTCTAATGAACCTAATGATCAACCAAAATAAGAAAAAAAAATGAACATTATTTGAAATATTTTAATCTCTTGTTTATCTTTCATTTTACGTTCCAGTTTTTGTCTTTTGTATAATAATATCGATAAAATTTTTGTTTTAAGTAAAATATTTATTTGAAGAAACGAGAAAAAGACAAAAAGAATTTCTTTTTCTAAATAATTCATTTCATTTTTTTATTTTATGCATTATAGATAAATTTAATTCATCACAATATTTCATTTCATTTCTATTAATAATCTATTATCAGAATATTCAATATTATTTTCATACTAATAGTTTTACACAATCATATTCTATTAATAAAGACTATTTTTTTATCTATTTAACTCATAATAAAATACTATGAGTATCCAAGAAACTTGACTGATTAAATTCCATATATATTTTTTTTCTCTATGAAATATTTTTACGAACGGTAAGATTTTCCAGCATGTACATTCAACATTTATCAGTTCGTATTATCTTTCTTACTGAAATATTTCAATAACAGGTACAGTAAGTGCATAAAACAAAACATTCTTTTATTATCATTCTCTTCAGACAAATATTATTTAATTTAATGAGCTTCATTCTTGAATGAAAGCTTATCAGATCTAGCCTGTTTTAGATTCAATTCAAGAATGTAATCATAAGAAAAAAAGCACGAGAAGAACTCGAATTTAATAAAAAACTTTCTATATAACATTGTAGTTGCATATCCATAATGTCAGACATTGCTTCTCTGTTAAAGATATATCAAAAAGAGATTTAAATTTGCTATAACGATTATGGATTATTATATTTCACTTATTCGAGAGTACTTTTGTTATGTATTATGATCTCTTGACCTACCCCTCAACATTTTGTTGTTTCAACTATTTTCTCATATATAATCAATCGTTCGATTATGTAAGATATGTTTAATAGAAGACAGAAGTCACTTAAGTATTGAGCGACATAGGTAGTCAATCTTATAATTCGCCATATTTACATTGCTAAAAAGTTATGGAGTTTATCGATCAACAGAAAAATGATTTGAATACAAATAATTAGTTTCTTATGAAAGAAATAATGAAATTTCTAACTTTATGAGATTAAAGATGATAAATAAAATTTAGTATCCTTGATTTTTTTTTCTAATGGCATTTATTTACAAAAGGTTACACAAGCGATAAACATGAAGTAAAATTAATGATCATAAGATCAATAAATCGTTTCTATACTATGAGGTATACTTGTATGAATCTATTGCTTGAAATATTTGTTTCAGATGTCTAATCAATATCCTACAAATGCAAATTCTGTACGTCTAACACCTTCACGTCGAAAATGGTTTATTGATTTACAAATTCGTAAAAATGAACGTTTACCTGTTACAACTAATGAAAATAGTTTAACAACAACAACAGTAACAACAACAACACAACTAAATAATAATAATAATAATAATCTTTTATTATCACCTATTGGCTATAATGAACAACGAGTGTCAGATGTAATAACACAAGATGATGATGAACATTTATTAGCAAGACGTTCATGGGATATAGCATTACAGCCAATAAAACAATTACCTATGAATATTGTTTTAGCATGGATGGCTGGAAATTCTTTTTCACTAATGTCAATTATGATCGTAGTCATGTTATTTATGAAGCCAATACAAGTAAAAACATTTTTTGTTTTCTAATTTATCATCTGTTTCCTTTTTCTAGGCCATATTTTCACTTAGTTCAGCATTTGCATCATTAGAACAAGAAGGTTTAGTCGGAAATATATGGTTACATAAAATAATGTATTTTTTGGGTAATCTTACACATTTAGCATTAGCTTTGTATAAATGTCAATCGATGGGTTTATTACCTACATATAATTCCGATTGGATTGCATTTGCCGACCAACAAACACAAATGGAAACATCTCTTGGAGGAATGATTTATTCTTAATTGTAATTTCCTTTTTTTATCTAAAATTTAATCTAGTCGTTGTTTTGTAATAATATTTTATTTAACCAAAAAAAAAAGAACAATAAATAAATGAGAATGCATGTTAGTTAGAATGATCAGTATGGTTTTTTAATCCATATTAAATTTGATTGTGATTTTTTATTGATATATGAAGATTGACGTTCAACTGTTGATATCGGATCTATGACTGATAGAATAGCATTATTATTTGAATGTATCGATTTCGATGATATTTGTTTTGTTTTAGAAGATATTAGTGATTGATCATCATTTAATGATAGATGTGAGGTATAACTAGTACTTGTAACTATAGCAGAGAAAGAATTATTGAATTGCTGGAAAAAGATCGAAAAAAAAATATCGAAACGCTAAATGTCGAAAAACAAAAATTTCGAAGAAAAACTCCGGAATTTCAAATTTCAAACTTCGAAATGTGGAAAAAATAGAATTCCGAACGAGTGTGGGAATGAATAAACTAGATCGCCCACACCCATACCGACACTCACACCCAGACCCATACTGAATCCCACTCCCACATCTAAACCCTCACCCCGCGCCCACACCCACACTCACCCATATCCTCTAGATGGTATCATCATATATTTGATTCTCATACTGATATCCACTACTTTGAATAATTCGAAATTTTATTTTCGTCATACAGGTTTTTCGAGATTTTATTTTTCGGAATAGAGGCTTTCCGGAATTTCATTTTTTTGAACTCTTATTCTTCCGAAATTTGTTTTTCAACATTATTTTTTCGATCTTTTTTCATCATACCGAATTATTGAAGTATAAGGTTTTATGATCGATAAATTGAAGCGTATTACTCACTCGTATATGTTGGTTGTTGTATTTCTTCTTTATTTGTTATTTGTTGTTTATTATGAGTACTATACCAAGATGGGTAAGCATGATATGGATAGCAAAGATAAACAGCAGGTTGAATAAATGAAGCAGTTGGTGAAGTTAAACTAGTTGATTTAGTAGAATTAATGCCTGTTCCAATTGATGATATTATAGGTTTTTGATCATTTTTAATCGATTGTTGATTATTTACAATTTTGAATTTTTCATAAGCTAAATTTAATAGATCTAAAACATGTTGACTTTGATCAAAAAAATGAAATAATTTTGAATAATCATCAACTGCTTTTGAATATTCTTGTTTTATCATCCAACATGCAGCACGTACAACATATGCTAATTTATTCCATTGATTAAATGCAATGGCTCGTGTACAATCATCAATTGATTCATAACATTTTTGATCTAATAATAATGTTGTAGCACGTGATGCTAAAATTTCAGATTTTAATTTATAATCATATTGACTATCATGTAATACATTTGTATAGATAGAATATGATAATGTATAATTGCCTTGTTTAGCAGCAAGCATTGCTAATTCACGCTAAAATAATTAAATTCATCAAATATTCTCTCATTTATTAGAATATTTCTAACCTGCTTTTCATAGTGTTCTAAATCACAAACTTGTTTAGTAAAATCAATTTTATCCATCACTTTTTCTGTTTCGGATTTTGTTAAATGAGCGAATCGATTTTCTTGCTGATGATTCATAGTTATTGTAGATAATAAATGATCTCTTAAACGTTTTTCTAATGTTGTTTGTAATTGTTGATCAATAAATGTATTGGATTCTGTTTTACGATTGACTGAATTATTTCCTGACGGTATTGATTGTTGTTGTTGTTGATTTGTAATTGGACCTGAAGTTGTAGGTATGATTATTAATGATGATGATTGATCATCCAATGTATTCGTAACTAAAGATTTAATTTGATTAATAGTAGTTTGAGAATGTATAGTTGTAATTGTTGGTTGATTATCAGTTGTTTTCAATTCTTCACATATCTGAATAACATGTAGAATAAAAAAATATTTTTTTCTTCGAAAATTTTTCCATTTATCATACCGGTTGTGAACTTATATCTGATCGATGGCTTGTATGATATCTTGTAGATTTCGTCGGATGATCTTCATCCTCATTCGATGAGTATGAGATATCATCATAATGACGTTTATACGAACATTCTTGATTTTTAAAATCACTTTTATCTGTACACTCTATCGGTGAAGATTGAACATTTCGTTTCTCTAACAATTAAAGAGAAAAAAATCTAGATTATTTATAAAACTAATTTCTTAAACGTATACTTAACTATTTTCTAGAAGATTCAATGCATGAGTTGAGATCTGATTGCAATTTGATGATGTACGAAGTGATTGTTGATTGAATCCTGAGACATATGAATCAAATGTACGCATAGGAGGTGGTACTGGCACTTGTTGTTGTTGTTCATTATCATCATACAACTCATTATAATCACCTTCACCAACTAAATTTTTCGAACGTTTATTTGTTGACTTTTGACGTTGTCGACTAGATTCTGTTTTCTGTACAATTTCAGATATTTTCAATAGAGCATCAATGATCGCCTTTTCTGTTTGATGATGTTGTACTAAACTATTTTTTTTCATTGATGAAAAATTGAAGAAATTTTAGAAAAAAAAAATAATACAAGAATGATATTATAGAATTATCATATTAGTTCAAATAAGCGCCAATTTAAGTCGATATTTATTTCATACAATCAAAAGTACATTTCATTTATTGAATATAGGAAAAAGATGGATCAAAAAAAGTCGGTTGTGTATAGAATGGTTCATAAGAATACACATATTGATATGTTGGTGAATAATAAGGCGTTGAATTATTATTGCTAACATCACATATACAATTTGGTTGTTGATAAACATAAGTTGTTTGACATGTAGGAGAATTTGTATTTGTTGAAACATTTCCTATTGTATATTTCATCTGTTTCTTAACTCGACGCTAAAAAAAAACAAAATTTATTCTTCAAATTGAATAAAAAATTATTTTCTCATACTCGATGGTTTTGGAACCAATTAGAAATTTGAATAATATTACAATTTAACAGTGTTGCTAAACGTTCTTTTTCATTAATAGGAGGATGTGATTGTTGAGCAAAACTTGCTTCGAGTATCATTCGTTCATTGGGTGTGTAGATATGACGAGATTGAGACGACATTCTTTATTAAACTGAACATTTTCAAACTGTTATTTTAAATATATTTTCAATACAATCAAATGAGCTCATCGGATCAATCAATTAATTGTCAAAGATAAAGAATAAATTAAACAGTTGATCAAAAAATAAGAAGGAAACAACACAGTTATGAATTAATGCATATTGAATAGAACATATCAACGATTAATCAAAGGGGATTATCGTGTCGCACTCTATACTTTGTTGTCTAATTAAAGAATAATGATTGAAAATTATATCGTTGTTATTAGTTGGTGTAATTGTTCCAATACTATTTCTATTATTATCATTGTATGCACATGTTCGAATTTTTGATCGATTTTATTTTACAAAAAAACCTTTTTCTCTTTCAATAAAAAATGACTTGATTGTATCATTTATAACTTGTAAATAGTAGAAAGAAAGAATAAATTATTTTTGATCAGAATTTTAAAACAATTCAAAGGCTTTATTTTACAAAAATAAGTGATGAAATTATAGATCCCATTGTTTTCAAAAACAAAATCTGTGCAAAATTATGATTACATAAAAAACGTTTGTTTTTAATTTATTTCTTGATAAAAATAGTTTCTTGTCCACTTCATTTACACACATTGAGTCGCATTGTTCCATGTTGTACCAGTTGGACATATACAATGTCCTAAATAACAAACAAAATTCCCTGCAGTTGTACAAGCATTTTGAAAATCACATGTTCCATTATATGAATGTGTAGGTGTACATCGAAGGCCATCCCAAAAATTACCAAGTTGACAATCGCATATATAGTTTTGTGATTGTATAGGACAACTACAACCTGTTAATACTGCTGGACATGACAGACTTACAGTCTGATTACATTGAAAATCATATTGACAACTAATCCCATATGTTTTCTAGCACAAATTAAAAATATAAAAATTAAAGAAAAAAAAAAAGAATTCTTTTGTTTTAAATACCAATGTTTGACAATTTATTGTTGTTACATTGTCCCAATAACTATATGCATCACATTCACAAAGACCTGCTACACATGTAAGACCTTTCGATGTATCACATGGAACTGTAGCATTACATGGATCCCAACCAAGTACCTCTAGAAAAATAAAAGAAAAATAATCAAAATAAAAGAAAAAAATATTAATAAATTAGTTTTACTTCGTTGACATAGTCCTGCAGATGAATCCCAATATGATGTTGATGTATCGCATTCACACCTAGGAGCTATTATACAAGAAGAAGAAAAAACAAATGAATATATAAAGATATATAAATTCTAAATAAATAGAGTTTTACTTCCTGTTGAATCAATACAATAAAGACCCAACCAATCTTTACAATCATCTTCTGTTAAACAAGTTGAATTATATCCCAATTTAGTTACACATGTGCCTTTGGTCGCGTTATTTACTGTGTCAAGATATGTAGAATTATCACATACACATATGGATTGGCCAGTTGTATATGTTGTATTAAGAGCTGCAGTACATGTTAATGTTGGTCGACATTGTACATAAGTACAAGGATCACCATAATAACCCAATCCTTGACATTCAAAACCATTAAAACTTGAATATGAACCACATGTACAATTTTCTATTGTTGAATTCCATTGAAAATTTCCTGTACATAAACATACACCAGCAGGACACCAAAGTAATCGTGAGGCATCACATGAACGAGAATTCATATAACATGATTCGCCATAAAGTAAAAATGGTGCTGTAATTGTTTGTGGCACAGATAAATAATAAGCAAGACCAGCTATTCAGATAAAAAATTACAAAATAATTGAAAACTAGAAAATAGTTCACTTACCAATTCCAGCAATCATTCCTGCTAGAAATAAACCTGTAGCTAAAGCTGTTTGCCATCGTCGTGTTAAACATTTTTTTTTACTAGCTAATTCTGATCGAAGTGTTTTTCGTAATAATGGTTCATTTGAAATTTCAACTTGATACAATGTTTCTTCTCCTACTTGATCTGTTTTACCGAGAACTTTTGGAAAATTAATATCATTTGTTGATACAGCTGATGAAGCACGATAGAAATCACCATAAGTTGCAGGATCATCTTTAGTTTTTAGTGCTTTTTGATCAGGACTCAATAATTGACGATTAGATAAAGACGAAAGTGCTCCGCTCATCTTTTCGTTGTTTTAATCTTGATCAAAACTGTTGCCGATGAATGTAATGCTGAAAAATAACTGATGTTTATATAAGCAGTTTTGTTTTTTATTCTTGCATTTATGACAAAAAGGGCGTAAGGTGGTGGGTGACGAAAAAAAAAAACTTTTTCTCTCTTCTTACATTTACATTATTTTTACTAAATGAAAAAAAATATTGACATAAGGGTTGAAGAAAAGCATGACAATATCTTTATCGTTTAATGAATTTGGAATGTGAACATTTAAAAACAATCACTAAGAAAAACAAAAAAAATTCTTTCTTTTCTTTTTAGTTTATAATGGACTGATTATCTTCCTTCTCTTATTTTCTATAATAACAAATCCAATAAGAGTAAATAAAATGATGAAATTATGATATAGATGAATGACGATGATTTAGACAGATTACGTAAGATTGACTTAATTGATCGCTGAATATGTTTAGGATTTTAAATGGGAAATAAAATTCTCTTTCTGCATCCATTAAAACACTTTCAGCACATCACTCAATTCGTTTTTTTTTGAAAAACTAGAATAAAAATGTCGTAATCATTAACATATATACAAACTTTGCAAAATGATAAAAACAGTGAAATTTATCAGAGTGTAGTCTAAACAATTTCTTTGGTTGTTATATTTTAGAATTGAAATCTTGTTTATTTGTACTTTTCACGATGTTTTTTTTCATTCTCTTGCATCTATTATACAGCCATAGATGTGCTCTGTTTAATCAAATAAGTGACTGTGTACAAAATAATACTTGTTAGTTTTTTTTGTAAAACGAAAAAGCTCATAAAATCAAATTGGCTTCAATTGCATTATGAATCCAATTGGAAAAACGAACATTTTTTTGAATGAATGCCGCTATCAGTGCTTTGTCTAAATCTCGTTTTTTGGTTGAGCGTCTCACACCCGCGCGGTAAAACTTTGAACAGAACTGAAGTCAACAAAATCAGTTAAATGTATATTTGATAATTTTATCGAAATAAATGAGTAGGACTGGTTTTTGTTTTTACTTTCTTTCTTTATCAATGAAACAAATAATACACAAACACGTATACACGATGTAACATTTTCATCGAACCGATAGAAACAAAAAAGAAGACAAAGTTCTGTACAAACATATGCGATTTGCTCTTAACAATGAGCATTACAAACAAATCAATGAATGATTAATAAAACAAATTAATTATTTGTTGTTGATGTTGTTGTTGTTGTTGCTGATGCTAATGATGATGATGAAATTGAATTATTTCCATTTAATGGTGTTGAACCTGTTTCAACAGGTTTTGTTTCATTATAAAAATCTGGTATAAGTTTAAGTCTATTTAAAATTTGATTAATAGTTGATGGTGATAATGATTCATTAGAATACCATATTGAATTTTCTTGAAATTGTTCTGATATAGGACGTAAATAAAATACATCAGCTGTACCACGAATTTCTTCAGGACTAATCAGAAAATTTAATAGAATAAGAAAATATGTTTACTGAAATTTTATCTTACGTTTTTGATATATAATAATCATATTGTTTTATTGGACATCGAACTGGATCATTAACTTGTTCAGTTAGTTCATAAACTATTGGTGAATTTACTAATGATTTCAGATCTTTATTAATAGAAAAATGAAAATAAATAGATATTTTTATTGATATATATATATATATATGTACCCGAATTATGTGCATAGAATCGTAAATAATTCATTTGTTGTCCTTGTGGTGCATTATTTGATAAACGTCCCCATTGAGAATATTTACCAAAATTTGCAAATGAAATAGCTATATGTCCTTCAACAGTTTTTAAGTTAAAATATTTAGAATTTGTATAGAGTAATGTTGTTAATAAAGACCATGGTGTTAATGTACCTAATTGATGAACATCATATAATAAATCTTCATCAATTAATGATACATATGTATTTGCTAGAAAGAAAGATACATATTGATTTAGATAAGCAAAGAACAAAAAGATTTATTTACAATCAGTTAAAAGACGTGGTGTATAATTTTGAAGAATTGTATTTAAACTAGAATTAAATTCTATATAACGAGGATCGAATAGATCAATTGCACGATTGTTGATATTTAAATAAAACTGAATACCTAAGAAAAATGAATTCATAAAGAGAAATTTAAGATTAATTCATGTATATGAAAATATCAGTAGAAAACTAATATTAAACTACTATAGTATAGATTGTCAAAGTACTAACGATTAATGTAAAAATCTGTCTGATATATTTTCCAATAATCATATAGATGATATAAAGCAAATTAAAAATATTAGTTGTATTTATAACAAGATTTTGAAAACATAAACGATCTTTGTTGTAATCTTACTCTGAATGTAATGATAGTAGATAAATTGAAAGAGAATAGCATAAAATCTGGTTGTTCAGATAACAATTTCCCTTATATAATTATTTTTAGAAGTTAATAAGCTTATGGAAGATTTGTTTGATTAGAAATTTTATAATTATATTTACCTAGACAAAGATAGTAAATACTTTCAGGTAAATATTCTTCGCCTGTTGGACGACGAACTTCACGTATGAATAAATCCATAATTTGTTGTAATTCATCACCATTTCCATATGAAAGTAAATCAGATTTAACTAAATATTGTTTTGCTATTTCTGCTTCTAAAATAAGAAATTTTATTTTATTTTATTCGAGACAATGATTTTACCTTCAGATGTAGCTGTTAAAATAGGTCGATTACGTTGTGCACACCATTGTTGAAATGCTTCAACACCGTAAGTCCATTTAAGACGATAACCAGCATCAGGTAACATTCGAAGAAGCTAAGAAAGAAATGATCTATATTATAAAAAAAAATTTTCTTTAAATAAATCATACTTTTTGAACTTCGGGATCATTTGATGTAATTGGATCAATATAATGTGCTTCAAGATCGAGTTCTGGGAGATTTTCAATTGTTTGTGATGTTGTTATATAAGAATCTATGAAAAGCATAGAAAATAATAGATAAAATTTGAAAAAAGAATAGTTTTAAATTTTAATTTACCATCTCGTGTTAAATCCATCATCATTACTGAATCATTTCCATTTGTTGCTGTTTGTTGTGGTTGATTTTCTGCACGAACAAGACTTTCAGCATGCATAACAAGTGCTGCTTCAAATGGATCATCAGGTAAAAGATCACGTTGTGTCTAAAAATATAATAAATTTAAATTTTATTAATAAAATTTTATCAAATAAATCTTACTTGAAGATAATCACGTATATTTTTATAAGTTTTTCGTTGTACTGGTATCATAATTGGAACAAAAAATGGTACAGGTATTGGTACAGCTTTTGGTTTAAATAATTGATAACTTGGTGTTGGTGAGGGAAGATAAATTGGTACAGGTAAAGTGACTATAGGTACATCAGGAATCATATGTTCCATTTCTATATATGAAGAAAAAAAAAACGTTTAAATAATTCATTTGAAAATATATCAACCTGTTTGTGTAGCAATAGTAAATCTAGTTGGTTTAGCTTCAACTTCACGTTCAGATACTAATGGTTTACAAAGAGTCATTTTATTTTTCATTGTTGATGGATTTATTATTTGTTGTGGCATAATAAGTGGTACAAACGATTTTACATGATATAATTCATCATCAGGCCATCGTGCTTGTTTTTTATTGATATTAGTTGTACTACGAATTTCTGCTGTTGAACGTGGTTTTCGTCCAGGACCACTTGAACCTATTTGAGATTGTTGATTTTGTTGTTGTTGTTGTGGACGTGGCCGTGGATAATCCATTAAACGATATGGTATATCATCTTCATCGTCTTCACCTTTATTTAATGGCATTGACGATGGTGTTGGTGGAATTGGATTTCCATTTTCATCACGATCCAATAATGGAAATGTAACAAAATCTGCATCTTGTTTTGGTTTTGGAACACGTGTTGAACGACGTGTTGGTCCTAAACTATCATTACCACTCATTGGTGGAGATGAATCACGATCAGAATCATCATCATCATCAGATGAATGACGTCGAGAACGATTCCTAAGAAAATAAATTTGAGTATATACAGATTATGAAAGAATTCATTTCATAGACATCTATTACTAATATCAATATTTAATCTATCTTTATTCTAGTTTTAATGAATAGTTCGATTATTACACTAACTAAGGCAAAAACTATCGTATTCATATTAGTATTATTTATCATGATGTCTACAGAATAGAGTATTCTCAAACTACCTCATATCAGATATACTCTAAAATATTTTGTTTTTATTTGAATATTTACTGAAACCAAGATATTGGTCTACGTTGTTGAGAGGCTATTGTTTGTTGTTGCTGTTGCTGTTGTTGTTGCTGCTGCTGCTGTTGTTGTTGTTGTTGTAATTGTTGTCTATTTCCAGACATTAATCCAGTTCGATTATGATATTGTCCTTGTCCAATAGTAGTTGGTCGTCCAAAAAACATCCGTTCATCATTATTTATTTGTTGTTGTTGTTGTTGTTGTTGAATGGGTTTACGAATAGTTGCATTATTATTTGATGTTATTGTCGATTTAACAGCTGTATTACCTGTACGTGATGTTGGTCCTGTCATTTTCTGTTCAATATTCAAAGGTACAATATCAGCAGGTTGTTGAATAAGTGTTGTTAATTCTTGAAGAAGTATTTCAGCTGATGGTTGTGTTGTCGTTGTTGGTAATTCTGCAGGTGCATTAACAGTTAATAATTCAATTGTTTGACCAATAGCAGGTAAAACTAAATAAAAATGGCGCGTATTTCAATGATAAAATTCGTTTTAATCTTTATCTTACATGCTTTTCCTGTCTTATTTAATTCTTCCAGAAAAGCATTCATTTCTGTTTCACTCATTGAACTAAGTACAGCTTGAAGTGTCGCATCATCAACAACATTTATTTGCTGTTGCTGTTGCTCCTGCTGTTGTTGCTGTTGCTGTTGCTGCTGCTGCTGTTGTTGTTGTTGTTGTTGTTGTTGTTGTGGTTCTTTTGTAGTTGGAAGAACATTTTGCTCTATAAAATTAATTAATAAAATTCCTTCGGAAAAAAATAAAAATTTGCTTTATTACCTTCTTCATTTGTCGTAGAAGTTCCAATAATTTGATCGTTCATATCTGTAATAAATAAAGATTAAAAAAAACACGGAAAAAAAGATTACAAATTATTATTTTTAAATAATAACAACAACAACAACAAAGAAAACACAATTTTTTTTTTTAATTAATAAAATGAAACAGCATGTAAAATAGTTCGTTTTGTTTTTTGTTCAAATTCGGTAAGAATTTCATCAATTGCATTATCTAAATCTTCAATTGCATCCATCTTAAAAGAAAAAAATTTTCTTTCGAAACTAAAAAAAAACAAATCTTTTACTTTTTGTCCTAATTCACAAAGCATAAATGCACCAAGAGTCGCATCTTCTGGGTTATCAATAACATCAATATTGATAATATGAACTATTTCATTCGTACGTTTATCGCGATTTTCTAAATCTATAAGAGAACAAAATTTAATTTAATTTAATTCGATTAAATTTTATTACCTTCTATAACTTGATCAAATATGCGTTCTTCAACTGTAAATATAATATCAAAACGTTCTCGACAATCTTGAAAACGTTCCGGTTTTTCTTTTATACGACGATTACGATCTAACATATGTAAAACACCATTTTGCGTATATACATTAGCATCTTTATTATATAAATCTTTATACATAAATTCATATGTTGTATCAAATGTATATACATTTGGTCGTTCGAGTGATGTACCAGGTAATTTAACTTGTGCACCAGAACCAAATGATTTAACAAGTAAACCACGTTTACTCATAAAATTATGTGCTTCCATACTTCGATTTTGATTTGATGAACAAACAACAGCAAATCGAAGTGGCATTATTCAGATCTAAAAATAATATGAGAAGGATTTAGCGGGATTATTTTCAGTATAAAAAAACTAAACTATAAGAAAAGAAAATCGAGAATTAATTCTTTTTTATTCCAATTACACCACATGCCATACGACCGCCAGCATTGCCTGTTTTTTTCGATTCTGCATTTCCACCTTGACCTAAATCATCTTCTTTTTCATGAACGACTACTGAACGTCCAACAATTGAATGTGGTCCAGTTAATTTTATAACAGAATCTTTAAAATTAAATTTTGCAACATTACCCGAACCACCAATAATATTTCCTACAATTGAAATCAGATAGAAAATTAAATAATATAATATATTTTCAGTGTTCTTTTCGATATACCAAGATCGCCAATATGACGAAGTACATCTTGAGGACCAGCATGATCATTATTATCTGGATTATAATGAGCACCTAGAAATAAATTTATATATTATAATTATTTAAAATCAAAAATATATCGATAGTACTCGATCTTTTAAGTCATCTAGTTTCGTGCCTGACAAACATTGTATTCTCACAATAATAGGATATATTTATCTATAAATGTCAATGAAAGGGGTAGTACAGATCATCTCAATGCCTTTCTCTCTAAGGGATTCAGCCTCTCACTATATTCATATTTCATTTAATAAAGCTATAGTACGTCTGAATAAATTCAGATATGATTTTCGTTTATAGAAACATAATTATTTACCAGCTGATGTACATCCATTAGTTGTATCACCAAATTCATGTATATGAAAACCACGTTTTTGTTTATCGGGTATATTCTTAATTTCACCACTGACAGTTACTATGCCATCATCTGCTTGAAGAAAATCAACTTGACCACAGACTTGTCCATTATTTGGATCACGAAGTACAACAACAGCTTGTATACCTGGTGAACTTAAGATAGGTACACTCTTAACAGTATCCGTCATTTTTTGTGTAACCCCACCCATGTTTTATATCTAAAATAAATATATAAAGCATTAATTATAAATGACTTATAGCTCAATAAACAATGATACATTTCGGTAAAATCGTTAGACAGTCTTTAGTAAAAATACGTATGACTTTAAATAACTGAGATTATGTTTAAAAAAAACTCTTACCAAATAAATAGTTCATTATATTCATGTTTTATTGTAATTCTCTGGATTCCACATTTTCAATATTAAGCAAACATAGATTTCAATAATTTATAGATATCTTTCTATTTTATCACATTTCAATCAACTATATTGCCTAAATATATATTATTCCAATATAAAAATTAAACTTCATATTCAATTGACCCAAAAAAAGAAGCATTGCTTTGTCTAACCGAAAACGAATCTGATTGGTTTAAAAAAATATAACCAATTAAAAAAGTTCTTTTCTTTATCATAGATGTCGCTATATTCAATTTTAAAACACGATCCAATATATATGAATGAAATGATTATATTCGGTAATCTTATATCGTATAGTTTATTTATTTATTACACAAAACAAAATACATATTGCTATCGGTTGACGTCAAGGAAGAAAAGGTAAGAAAAGGACGGAACTTATAAATACAGACATATATAGATGAATGAATGAATTATATGTTTTGCTGTTTTTTATCGATTTAAGATTTTTTGTTTTAAATACATTTATAAGTTAAGAAGATACGAAACAACGAAATTTTATCACAGAAGATTTTTTTTTAAGTATTTGTTTTATATGTTTCAGTAGAAGAAACAGATATTGTTAAATTATTTGTTGGAAATTGACGTTGTAAAATTAAAAGAACAGTTGATACATCTTCAGTTAGTTTTGTTTCTAAAGTAGATAATCGTCTAAATATATCAAAGCAAAAAAAATTTATTGAGAATATAAACTAAAAAAATGATTACTTCGTTAATTCTTGAAAACGATAATCAATATTTGATTGATATGGATCAAATGCTTGAGATTGATTTGTCTAAAAGAAATTCGGAAAAATAGATGTTTTATTTTTGCAGAAGTTTACAAACCAATGGAACTAATTCATCATTAATAGCTTGTAACGATGATGGTTGTTGAGAATAGAATGGATGTTGAACAGCTGATATAGGAAATATTAAAATTATTTGTATTATTTTAATCATTAAAATTTTACTTTGTAATACCGAAGCACCACTAAATGATTTTTCTCGTCGTTCACGACGACGAAATGAAGCTGAACCAAATTCAAGATTAGCAGGGGTTACATCTTGACCGGCTAGTTGAGGATTAAATTCAAGTATACCTAGAAAGCAAAATAATTAAGATACATCTATTTTGAAAAAAAATATATAGATTGACATGGATTTTTATTATATATGACAACTCTTAAATAATTTATTCCTTTTAATATTATAGAATATGGTTGAATCTAAGATTACTAAAGAATATGCATCTGGTCTTATTTTATTTGATATTGTCGATGAATTAGCATATATTGGACGTATTACAATAAACAATCCATCAAAACGTAATGCAATATCACGTCAAATGTGGTTTGCCTTATCAGATCTACTAGATGATTGTCTTCTTAATTATAAAACTATTCGTGTATTAATAATAACTGGTAGTGGTCAAATCTCATTTTGTTCAGGTGCAGATTTATCGGAAAAAGAAGGTGATGGTACTGATCATACAATACCAAATATTCGTGTTAAACTTCGTCAATATCCAATACCTATTATTGCAAAAATTAATGGTTATTGTTTAGGTGGTGGCCTTGCATTAGCCATGAATGTTGATATTCGTATCGCATCTGAAAATGCTTCATTTAGTATTCCAGCTGTTAAATTAGGTGTACCATGTCCAAAAGATATTGTTCATCGTTTAATTCAATTAGTAGGTGAATCTGAGGCAAAAATGATACTCTATACGGGTAATAGAATTTCAGCTCAACAAGCTTATTCTATAGGATTAATTCAATATGTATCGGATAGTCATGATAATCTCGATAAATATGTATTGGAATTAGCTCAAACAATATCACGCAATGCTCCATTATCAATTCGTTCTATTAAATTAATGATTGAAAATGGAACTAATGAATTAACTATAAAAACGTCAATTGATGCATGTCTTTCATCACATGATATTAATGAAGGACGAAATGCTTTTCGTGAAAAAAGAGACGCAAATTTTCAAGGCTGTTAGTTATATTTTATATCATCAATTTCAATGTCTTCCTTTTTTTCTTTTTCAATTGATATTTAATTTAAAAATAAATATATAGACACACATTTATTCCATTTTCTACATGTGCTCACATGTTCTGTGAGTTGAGAGAGTCGATGTGCATTACGTCGTTGCTTTTTTTTTTATTATATTATTATTAAAGCCCGAGCGATATATTCAGAACGACAAAATAATGAAAAACATGAAGAAAGAGAAAGGAGGAGAAGAAAAAACAAGAAAACTAAGCAATCCGCCGTGATGGAATAGGCGATTCAATGAAAAATTATTATCGTGATCATTGTAAAGGCAGAAAAAAAATATTTTTCTCTGTTTATTTCAACTAGTTACTATCGTCGGCGATGTCTAGCTTCTTGTTTTCTTCTACATTCTTTAGACAAACAGTTGAGTGTATTTTACGATTAGTTGTGCTAGCAAACGAGAGATCGAGAAAGAAAAAGAACAAAAATGTTGGGTGTAGTAAAAATAAATACTTCTATCATATAGAAAAGAGAAGAAACAGTAATCGAAGTTCTCATTTTTTTCTTCTCTCCTCTTCTCACTTATTCCATTCAAACAGATCGAGTCATACGCATTCATCTGCTGACTAATGTACTTTATTTCATTTGAAATAATGGTACTATATAAGTAGCCGTACATATGTGTTGTCGACACAATAATAAACTACATTTAGACTAAAAAATTCTTTTAGATATATATTTTTTCTTATAAACAAAAAAAACTATGTCAGACAATACGAATAGACCCGTAACGGCTTCGGATATTAAAGTTGATGTTAATAAAACTGCAGCAGATGCTAAAAAGACTGCAGCTGATGGTAAGTTAGCATCAAAATTTCTAACTAAGAATTAAATAGATCAGTTTAAAATATTATTTTTTGTATAAATATTTAAAAACAATTCGATTAACAATAAAATTTCATGTAATATCAATGCGAAGTTGTAAAAATGAGACTTTTTTGCTTCTAAAACTATAAATTTCAATTTATTATACTATATTATTCAAATAGGATTGAAGTTTGGTCAACAGAAGGCGGCCGATTTAAAACACCAAGCAGAACAAAAAGGTAAAAAGAATTGTAATAAATGTTGTGATTCATGTCTAGTTTTGTGTCTCAGGCGATGAAGTGAAGGAGAACGCGAGTGCTGCTACTGATGCAGCTAAAGATAAAGCTAATGAAGTAAAAGATGCTGCAAATAAAACAGCCGATGAAGTTAAACCTAAAGCTAATGAAGCCGCTCAGGATGCGAAAGAAACTGGTATGTGTTTTAATGTAAACAAGAATACTTGTTACATTTCAAATATCTAACTAATTTATTTTCCTAACACAAACTAACTAAAAGATTGCTATTAACTAAGCAATTAAAATTTCAAAAAAATAAATAATAACACAAACTTTATTTCTCATTTAGGAGCTCAATTAGCTAATGATGCTTCAAAAAAAGTTGATCAAGCTAAAGCAGCTGGTGCCCAACTTGCTGATGATGCATCAAAGAAAGCTAGT
The DNA here is from genome assembly GCA_905250115.1 of Adineta steineri. NCBI lineage: Eukaryota > Metazoa > Rotifera > Eurotatoria > Adinetida > Adinetidae > Adineta > Adineta steineri. Next base: position 246,662 of record CAJNOI010000028.1, read on the forward strand.
GAAGTAACAGATGCTGCACAAAAGAAAGCTGGTGAAGTGAAAAATGCTGCACAAGAAAAAGTTGATCAAGCTAAAGCTGCCGGTGCTCAATTGGCAGATGATGCATCGAAAAAAACTGAAGAAGTCAAAGATACTGCACAGAAGAAGGCTGGTGAAGCAAAGGACGCTGCACAAGAAAAATTGGATCAAGCTAAAGCTGCCGGTAACCAACTTGCTGATGATGCATCAAAGAAAGCAGGAGAAGTCAAAGATGCTGCTCAAAAGACTGTAGATCAAGCTAAAGCAACCGGTGCTCAACTTGCTGATGACGCATCGAAAAAAACTGAAGAAGTCAAAGATGCTGCACAAAAGAAAGCTGGTGAAGTAAAGGACGCTGCACAAGAAAAACTAGATCAAGCTAAAGCTGCCGGTAACCAACTTGCCGATGATGCATCAAAAAAGGCAGGAGAAGTCAAAGATGCTGCTCAAAAGACAGTAGATCAAGCTAAAGCAACGGGTGCTCAACTTGCTGATGATGCATCAAAGAAAGCAGGTGAAGTAAAAAATGCTGCACAAGAAAAATTGGATCAAGCTAAAGCAGCTGGAGCTCAATTGGCTGATGATGCATCAAAAAAAGCCAATGAACTTACACATGCTGCACAGGAAAAGGCTGGTGAAGCAAAGGATGCTGCACAAGAAAAACTAGATCAAGCTAAAGAAGCCGGTATAGAATTGAATTTATATTTAGAGAAATATTTTTCTGATTAATTTCTTTATTTAGGTGCTCAATTAGCTAATGATGCACAAGAAGCTTCAAATACAATTCTTGGAAGTGCTATTCATGCTAAAGATGTTGCAGTTGAAAAAGTTCAAGAACTTGGACATTCCGTAAAATAAAATCTAATCTAATCTATTTTATTTCTATTAAATTAATATAAATATTTAGGTTGTTGAAACTGTACAAAGTATTCCAGCAGCTGCAGCAAATGCAGCTGGTAATGCAGCTAATTTTGTTGGCGAAAAACTCAGTGCAGCTGGACAATGGGTTAGTTGTTTGTTTTGTGATTAAATATTCTTTTTTATCTTGTTTTTATTAGACTGCTGAAAAAGCTATGGAAGTCGGATCAGCCACTGTTCATTCAGCTCAAGAAGCTATTCATAGGTAATTTAATTTATAAAGTTCTTTTTTCTCTTTTTATTGCATGTTCTTCTATTCTTTAGTCTTACGGGATTAGCGGGTGAAGCTAAAGAGAAAGGTAACTTTTTTTTTCTCTATGAAAGAAAATCATGAAAACTTTCTTTTTTGACCTAATTATTTAGCCGAAGAAACGGCTGATAAAGCTGCAGAAAAAGGTAAAAAGAAAAAAAATTTTTGAACATTATTGATAAATGTCTAAACAACGAGTAGGAGCTGAATTGAAAGAACAAGCATCGGAGAAAGTTGATGAAGCAAAAGATAAAGCAAATGACTTAGCAAATGATGCTAAAAAGAAGGGCGAAGGTAAAACATTTGAAATATTTTCTTTCAAATACTAGAAAAATAATTTCTCTTTTTCTTTTAGAAGTTAAACAAGATGTTCAACAAAAAGGTAAACTAATTTAAAATAAATTATAAATTTTTTTCTTGAAATATTTTCTTTTAGCTGATGAAGTAAAAGCTAAAGGTGAGGTACATACATCAACAACAGGTACTGCACATAACGTATCTGCATCACATGATTCCAATGCACCTCATGGAGATTCATCCGCAGCAAAAATTGAAGTTAAAACAACAGGCACAGGCAAACCTCCGCTTGTTTAAAACATTTCTTTTTCAACAACAAAAAAAAACCTGCTGTGTACAAAATTCCTATTACTTTTTGTGTATTTATCCTATTGTGTTGCTTTTCTATCCGTTAAATTATTCTAATTATTCAAGCAAATATATTTTTAGTAATAAAGAATTTAGTAGTTAATATGCTTTACATTAAAATAATTGATTAAAAAGAAATATAATGCAAGTAAAGATATTTAATTACTCTGTTATCATAACTTATAATCAGTGACCCATTCATAATACTTCTTCGTTTTACGTTCACTTATTCTCGGTACTTTCACATTATTGTAAAGCGACAGCTTGAAGTATTTGACATTTTTTTCAAATAAATAAGAACTATGACGAGTACATCGATGACCTTGAAAATTTCTTCAGTAGAAACATGCGGAATCAAAGTTTTCTAATATTATCATAATTCAGTAACCTTTTCTTCTGAATTTTGTTTACATAAATTTCATACTTCAGATATTTTACTCAAAAAAATGCAAAAAATTTTATATTCATATTTACTTTGAATTCAAGTGAATACTCTTGCTCATAATTTTCTATGACGGAGATTAAATAACAAGAAAATATTTATTCAAATCTTTTAGTATTATTGCTTCTGATCAATAATTTAATCGGATTTAAAGACTTTTAATGTTGACTTCGAATAAAACTAATCAGTTTATATTGATCGATATCAAATTTTCTAATTACATAGAATATTCTTGACGATTTTTACAGAACGTCTTTTAATAATTAAGAATAAGTCTTTACCTGTCCCACTTGGATATTCTTCAAATTGTGGAGCTACTATTGATACATCATCTTCATCAGTTCTAGTACACGATGTACCTAAATTGATAAAAGAAAATTTAAAAGAAAAAAGACGAAATATATAAATACGAACTTGCTCGAAATTGTTGTGGATTTGTAAAATATTTTGATCGACATTGATTTGATTTTGAAACTAAATCTTCCTTTTAAATAAATAATAAATTCAGTATTCATCTCTAATATTGAAATTTACACTTACATCACGTAATGTTAAAGTAATTTTTAAATTTTCACAAAAACTTTGTGCAAATTCAGGATACATATCGATGACTTCAAGTAAATCATCTCGTAAGATTTTATGTAAATCACAATATGTTAATGCACGAACATTAAATGCTGATTTTCCTGGTTCACTATATAACAAAGGATTTTCTCCAAGAATATCATCTTTACCTTAAAGAAGGGATATTTTATTGATTATATAAAACTTAATCGAATAAACATACTAAGAATAGCAACAACATTATCATCATTTAATATTTCAATTGAACCACGTGAAATGAAATATAATGATGTTAAAATATCTCCACGATGTGTTATTATATCACCTGGTGGTGCATGAGTTGTCTTAAATTTCATTGAAAACGTACGTAAACAACCGTCACTAGCATCTAAAAATAGAAATAAATATAGAAAATTAATTTTAAAATAATCAACCTTTAAATGCTGAACAATTTTTAAGTAATTGACTATTTAAATGAAGACATATGTCAGCTTGTAAACATTCAGGAAAACCTTTCAGCACCATATTCATGTCAATACCACTAGAGAAGAAAAAAACGTTAATTATTAAATAAACAAAATATTAATATTATTTTACTTTGTATAATTCCATGCATGATTAAAATAATCTTCTAATCGTTGTCGAAGTGGATTAGGTATTTGATGAAAACGAATAAATTCTTTTACTCTATTTAATAAAATAACCATATATATATATATAAATTATTAATTATTAATTATATACCTTAACATCTGTATTTGATAACGTGCTGTACCCGAATACAGTCTCTGAATAATAGCACTGACATTACCAAAAATACTAGCATACATAAGAGCTAAACAAAAGAAGAAAATAAATGTATTCAATATGATGATAATCTATAAATAGATACATCAAAAGCCACATCAATTTCATGCTTTTTAAATTATCTCATGCATTTTTTCTCACATCCGATTAACATGATACAAATGGAGAAAATTTTTTCGGAATTTGTATTAGGACTAACCTGTACATATATATATATATAGAGAGAAGAAAAAGAATATAATTTTATGTTTCTGTCTTTTTAGTGGATTTTTCTTACATTGCCAAATCCAACTGATGTTAATGATGAAAAAGTAAAATAAAGTGCTGTAATATATTTTGAACGAAGATTAGGTCCACCAAAACATATTTTTTCAATCAAATTCGTTCCATTCTGATTTATTACTGATGAACAATTATACGGTTGACCTGATATACGTGCTAATTCATCAAGCCATGTTATGCGTGATTCTAAAACAATAAGCTAAGCGAACACAAAGACAATACAATACTGACAACATATAGGACTTTACTTAGAACAATATAGATATAACTCACATCCTACGAGCATAATAATTATTGAAAAACCCTTTTCACTATTTGTATTTGGACTAGATAAAGTAAATATTTTTTTGAGATAAATAAAAAAAGACTTTCATAGAGAATACTCAGCGAACCTCACATTACCAAAACCGACTGATGTAAGAGATGAAAAGGTAAAATATAGTGCTGTTATATATTTCGATGTTTTTGTTGGACCAGATGTTGGATCTGAATCATTATAATATTGATGCGTATGATTTGCTAATTCAGCTAACCAGCCAATTAATCGCTCATTGCCTAAGAGGAAATTTGCGAAATATGCTTTTTTAATACTATACAATTTTCCTTTAGTTCTATAAATAAAATAGCTTAAACTTATATTTCATTGTTAACGACAATCTTGCCGGTAAATCATTCTGTTTGTATGAATACAAAAATTTCTCTACTATGTACCCATGATCAATTAGTTTATATCACCAAATTGACATATAGTCATATATAAACATTTTATTTGATTAATTTTATAAATAGGATATAACCTTCAAATCATTGACTTATTAATAAGAAGATTTTATTATATATTCAATAGAATGGCAATTTATTAGAGAACATATTATAAACTTACCATGATTATTTCGTTCAAGACGACCAATAGCATACCATATACAAGCAAGCCAATGTGCAATGAGTGCAAATGTAGCCGTTAATAAAATTAAAACTCCGAGACCATATTCCGAATAACGATCTAATTTTCTTGCTATACGTACTAATCGTAATAAACGTGCTGTTTTTAATAAACCCATTAATGTTGTTGATTCTCCTCCACCGTTTGTTTGTAATAATGAAAATAAAATATCAAATGGTATAGCTGCTGTTACATCAATTAAAAACCATCCTTTTAAATAATGTTTAGCTATTTTACTTGCACGTGTTACTAATTCTTCATTATGTTTAACATATGTTGTACGTAAATTAACTAATAAATCAATAATAAACATAACATCAACAATAAGTTCAATAATATTTAATGCACGTGATGGACGTGAACGTTGTTTATTTGGTCCATCTTCATGCATTAAAAATGCAGCTGTATAGGGTGTTACAATAGCTGTATAAATAACAAGTAATAAAATTAACCAATCCCATCCAGCTTTAAATGGTGAATAATGAAGTATAATTGTACGTGGTATACGACGACTATCTGGTAAACGATAATCCGGTACAATATCTTCACCTAAAGATAAGATTTGTGCTATACGATTTGGAATATTTGGTAAAAATGAATGTTTAATTTTTTTTGAACCTCTTGTTTCTTTTTTTAGAACAGTTTCTATGATTAATAAAAAAAAGAAGTTTAATCTTAATTGAAAATATATATTAAGATAAAAATTTTACCAGCTATATTACTTAAACTTTGAGATTTATTTTTCATTGATTCAACATCAGTCATATTTGCAACCCAAAGATTAGTTTCAGGTTTTAATAAACTATTTGAACTTGTAGATGATGCAGGATTTGTTTCATAATCTATCGTTAGATGTTTTGATGCTGATGGAATTGTTTCATCCAGAAGAATATTTGTTGTTGTGTTTTTATGATTCAATGCTATGAGGAAAAAAAATCGTAATTTTCTAAATGGTAGTTTTTCTTGTTTAATCAGTTATTTAACTTTAAATGTATTCTTTTTCTCAAATTACATATTTATGTCTGGTTTGGATAATGATTTACTTTTCTTGTTCTTGTAAAATCAATAACTATTACACTTACCGACTACAAACTTCATATGATAGTCAAAAAAAAACTCGAACGGAACTCATTTATTTGCATTTTTTAATTAAACGATTAATTTTATATATGTTCTTTTTCTTTTTCTTTAGTAATACATCTGTCTATACTATAAAAATAATGATTCAATTTCGTTCATTGTTTTTAACTTGATTATATGTCTAGAAAAATAGATTCAATTAATTGTAGCTCTTACGTTAAACTAATAGAATAAATACAATTGTCATACGTTTATATGTCATAAGCAATTATTAATTGTAATAGGGAAGAAAAAAGAAATAGAAAATGACATGTACCACTTGACGGAAATTATTTTCCTAATGATATTCTCTTTTAACACAAAACAGGATGAAAAAAAATAAAGAACTTATTTTTACCAATATAACCACCCATCGTATCAGTTGGTGAGGAACCTTCAAAATCACTTGTCCGTCCAGTTGTTGGATCATGTGATCGACGCGGTTTATGCCGCGCTAATGGATTTAACATCTGTAGCCATGAACGATTATGTACACCCACTAGGAATATAAGAAAAACAATGACGTAAAAAAGAAATTACATATAACATACATGCTGGATTAGTTGAATAGTCACGAAGTTTTGCTAGAAAAAAGAAACCATTAAATATCATCCGAAATTTTTTTTAAAGCTACATACGCATTCGTCGTTGTTGACTACGACCATTACTTTCAGTAAATTCAAGAATGTATAAAATAATATCGCATGATTCATTTTTCACCGGAGCAATGAGCACTGAACATCGAAATTTCATGCCTAGATAAAAATGAGCGGAAATAAGTTTTTTTTTTATATTATTCTCTTTTATTTTTTTGTTAATTAATATTTAGTAAAAAAAAAATAAAATCTTACCATCATTCTTATATAAGACAATATCAACTTCTTTTTCATCACTGCCTTGTAAACCATGACGAATTTGTTTTGCAGCTTTTTCACTTGTTTCACTACCATATAAAAATTCACATGTACAGGCTTTTTGAATTATATCAGCACGTGAATATCCAATTAATTCGCAAAATCCATCATTACAATAAATTATTGGTTTATTTGCTAATTGGGCATTAGATATAAGAAAACGACGATCTAATATATATTAAAATAAGAAACAGATTTGTTTATTTTTCGTATATATTAAAAAATAATTAAGAGAAGTATATTAACATACTTTGTGAATCAAATTTACGTATAATTGTATCAATAAATGTATTTTGAGGAGCTGACATATGACCTCTTTTCATTGGCATTTTGACAGGAACTTAATAGAAATTTATTATCATCTATAACAAAGAACAAGAAAACAAAATGTTCTCATAATATACAGGTCTAGGATAATATAGAAATAGACAACACAGAAAATTTGTGTACATATATATATATACAGAAGAGATGGTATGATACAAGCAAAAGAGAAGAAGTATCTGACGTCAATAGTAATACAGAATATTGCGTCATAATTAGAGCGTAAGCAGTAACGATAAAATCAAGGACATTTTATAGAATATCTGGATATCATATATATTGAATTTATTTTATATTTTAATAAGAAAAATAAATACTAAAGAAATCTATATCTTAAATAATTATTTTAATTATGTTTATTGACACAAAAATATCTAAGATGTTTTGATTAAGTTTATTATGATCGAAAATTTATTTTCTTCTTTCTTTTTTTTTTGTACGAAGATAAGAACTGAGAAGTGTACTTGATAATAAAAAAAAATATGAAACCATTTACAATAATGTCGTCATATGCATGAATAAATCAATAGAATCCTATTTTTGAAATCTAACAAGCTTCACTTACTATTGAAAAAAAAAAGATGTTAAAACATATTGTTTACTTACAATCGATAATGATTTACTTGTACGATGAAAATAATAAGTGAAAAGACATGCGATTAAAGAAAAAAGAAAAAAAATAGAACATGTCAAGGTTTCAAACAACAATTAATAGATTTTTTACTATTTTCCATTGACATATACTCCCTATAGCCTATGGATATATATATATATATGTGAAATCATACTCTTTTGTAACATTCCATCACTATTATTACAAAGCCCATCATTACTAACATTGTGATTGAAAAATCTTCATCTCTTTCTCTTTCTCCCGCCTTGTTTTCTACGTTCAAACACGTGATCGGACAAACCGAGTCGAGAAGAGTAAGAAGAAAAAAAACTGAAAAAGACAGCTTTTGTTACGCCGTGTTGCCTTTGAGCAAAAAAAAACTTTCCTTGCTTTCCTTTTTTTCTCGATTTTCCTATCATTTTTCTTTATAATGCATTCTTTCTAACACTCACTTCACTTATTTTTCACATATTCACACAATTACAAACATATATATATATATATATACATTATTTCGATTGTGTTCTTTGAGGAAGTCATCTATACATGCGCCCTTTTCCGAATGACATTAATATGTAGATATGTCTGTATATATTGTCATAATAATTTGCATCGTATGAATGCTCAAGGTATGATTGACAAAGTCAATATGCTACATGATCAATTGTTCATGTCACATTTGGAATGAACGAAATGAAATATTTACATTTTAAATGATTAGCTAATACTAAGAGATAAACGATCAGGTATCTAATAGGAATGTTAGTTTTCTATGATTTGTATGTTATATTCCTATACAATAGAGATCGATAAAAAAAATAAGAGACGTTAAAGAGAGAGGGAGAGAGAAGAGAAAAAGAATATTGGCCTTGTCATCACAACAGCAAACAGAAATGGTAAAGAAATATCGATTCCCATAAGAAGCATACTTCTTTTCTAAATGCGAACAGGCGGAATAGCGAGAAAAGCAGATCTATCTCTTTTTCTATCGGTCTATTATTGTCTTCATGTTTAGCTACACATCTTCACAAGACATAAATGGGATAAAGATGAGCTTCTTCTACTTAGAATATGGCAGATAAAGAGAACAAAAAGAAAGGAAAGTATCCCTTATGGAATAAATAAAAAGGAACGAAAGAACAAGCACTAGTCGTATTAGTAATTGACATTCGAGAATGTGCTCATACACATATCAACAAATATTTGATCAAAAAAAAAACAAGAATAACGTTCAATAGTCACAAACAACATCATTAAATTTTTTTTTTGTTTAGCTTTTCTTGTTCTATTTATTTATTTATTTAAAGAGTATAATTATATTCATTTGTTAACATAAATTTAAAAGAAAGGTTTTTGTTGATCATTGATGCATTCAACATATTGAGCAGGTAGACAACGTTGTTCTTCAAAACTAAATCGTTCACCTAATGGTAATGTATTTTGTGCACATGAATAAGATTCTGAACTACGTTCAGATGTACAACGAAAATACATGCGACAATCACGTAAACGATCTGGATATAAACCATCAACACGATTTTTACAGCTTGGTAAATAGGAACATGGATATGCATGAGCAGATGAACGTATTTGATAATCACCTTAATGTAAAAAACAAAAATAGCATCATTAATATTTTCATTTTCTAAAGTACTTACAAGCATCTTTTGGTTCAAAACGATCTTTACATTTAACTTCTGTATAATTTTTACATTCAAGTAATGAAATATCAAATAATTGTGGCATTGGACAACTATTGAGAATACGTTCACCTGTTTCAATACGTGAAACATAATACCATCCACAATTAGTTTCATGTGGAATTAAAATTGGTTTTTTCGGTTCTAAGAAAACAAAAAAATAATTAATAAATTCTATAAAAGTAAGTATTTATATATATATCTACTATTTACTTACTTTCTTCGATTTCATTTTCAATTATTTTACGTATACATTGATCAATTTCACTATCAAATCGATAGTTTGTGGGACAATTAAGTAAAAATAATTGTCCTTTAACACATACATAGAATTTACTTGTATCAGATTTATGTGGAAGAAAATAAGGTTTATCACGTTTTTCACATAATAATGTTGTCAATGGTTGCTGATTTTTAATTGTTGTAGTACTAACTATTTCATTTTTTTCCATAGTTTCTGTTGTCATATTCATAGTGAAATTTTCAGCATTGATGATAGTCAATTGAATAATAGTAAGAAGAATGAATAAAACTATTATGAATTTTTTAAAAAAAATGTTTAATAATCCTATTGGTATTAGTAACCTACCTTGAAACATGATTGTCGATTTTATCTTTAACATACAAAACTACAAAATGAATAAGGAAGTATTTATGTTCGTATGTTTAATACTATTCAACCACCTACTTCATTTTCTTTATTTAACCTAAATGCGTCATTGTACACATGACATTCAACAAGAAACAAAAAAGCGATTCATTCAAATTGGTTTAGGATTAGTAGAGAGTTGTATTTCTTATAGACATCTAACGTAGGCAGACATGTTTTTTATTTATCGGAGATCTATATATATGTCGTAGGCATATCTTTAAGCTAATACAACGTTCATTATTATATTCTGTAGTATTAACAATAGCAAGGTCTAAATGATTTATTTGTATTATAAGAAGTAAAATTTAACAAAATCGTGATCGTTTTTAATAATAAAACTAATTTATTTATGCGTATGGATTAATTCTTCTATACACATTTGTGAATAACAATAAGAGAAATTAACTATTCATGAAGAAGGCAATGGTAGATGTGCATATCTTGTTATTTAGTTCTTTCAAGCTGTTCAATGTCAATGACGTTAGCAGACAATTGGAATTAGATAAGACATGATCTGTTCATTATTCGATTTGACAATATAATTCCAATAGAAATTAATACAAAAATTTTCTATCAATGAATCTTGTCGTTTGATGATCAGAGAAATATATATCCTTTACATAGAAAAAAAAACCTTCATATTATTTGTTCAATCACGTTCTGTTAAAATATCAATATGCATAGAGGAGAAGAAAAAAAAAAGAGAGAGAAGACAATAGAATAATAATAAATAACAGAAGAAAAAGATATAAGCCGAATAAACACAATGATACAATTTATTATTATTATTACGATAATTCAGCTGAAATAATCGTAGGTGATGATATAGAATCCGTTGTTTTTCGTCGTATAGAGGATTTTGATAGATTTCCATGACATGTTCGTATCTGAATTGTTTGTTCTTTTGATGAAGATGGCTTACACATAATATTAGAAGATTGAACAATTGGTAAAATTGATGAAAATTCTTCTGTTATCCTTATAGGTTCTTCAACTGATGAAATAACTGAATGTAGTATAGATGCAATTTCATATTCTTCAATTTCAATTTGTGATATAATCAATGATAAAATTGATGTTACAATAGAATTAATATCTGAATTATTTTGTTGTTCTATAGAATAAATTTAAAAATTAATTGAATATAGAAAAATAAATTTAAATCTTACCAATTTGTTCTTGAGTTTTTTCGGCTTCTAATCTTGTAATTGTTTCAAAAAAATGATTTCGTACACGATTTTGATTAAATTCAAGTCTTCCTAATGGATTTTTACAAAGCATTGTAGCACATGGACATGGAAATGTTAAACGATCAACTTGACATGCAATACCATTAAGATAACATTCACATGTTGATGGTTGACAACCACCTGTTTCACGCGTACATGAACAACCACATACTTCACGTGAACGTCTTATTAATGTTAATTCATGTTTTTCCGTTGTATCAATTTTAACAAGACCAGCTTGTTTTAATAATGTACGACGTTGTCGTGTAGCTATTGGTTGAACAAAATAATAATCATCAACTGGAAGAGGTTCATCTTCATCATTATCACTTTCAATAGTTGAAGATGGTGGAAGTAATTTTCTTTCACGTAATATAGATTTATGTAATGCACGACGAACACGTGAGAAATCGGCAACAGAATACTGTTCAACATGTGAATGTTCAGGAACCATACCAAGAGTAATTGTTCCTTGACTTGGTACACTTACAAAACCTTGACTACGAGCAAAATAATAAACAGTTACATCATCAAAACGAACATTTTTTTTTTGCTTTCTCTGTTTTTTTATTGATGTTTGTTCATTCTTAGCTAAATTGAATTCAAATTTATAAAGAAAAAATTCTTTTTATATAAACGAAAACTAACTTTCAATTACTGTTGTTACTAAATCATCATCATCTTCATGTTTTCTTTTTGTGGACATATTATTTTCTATATCCATGAATATAAATATTTGACAAAGAAATGCTTTATGTCTATGTCCAATACATAGATATAATTACATTTTGCATTATCACCAAACGGAGGTGTAATGATTCAACAATCTATAAAAAAAAGAAAAATATATAGTTTTATTTTGTATGAATGCCGAGAAAATTTCAAAAACAAAAGTATTTTGTAAATCTCCTTATTCATTGTTATGTTTAATTTTGAGACTCTAGAAGTATATGCAGAATAATAAAAATATTCTTCACATGCAATGATGTCTCGTAATAAAATAAATTCATTTCTATGATGTTATTCATTGGGTAAAAAATATTGAAAAATATTATAAATGACTAGAGATAATATGGCTAATATTGCAATAGCAATTAATAGATATTCTTGTGGTTTTAATCGAATTGATCGTGGTCGTTCTCTTTCAGTACGTTGTCGTACAGGTGGATAGGGCGTATCAGAATTTGTACGTTCATTTTCATTCAATGATGATTCTTCATTAGATACTAAACCATATGTTTCAAGAATAGATTTATGGCGTAACCTAGAGATTTTAGAAAAAATCTTATGCGAGACAACATTAAATGAAACTCACATGTTTTAAATACCAACAAGAAAAATTTCGATCTAGAATAAGAATAAATGTACTTGAAATGACTGTTTTTTTTTGTTCTTCTTTTCTCAAATTCCATTATCTCTTTCTTCTAATCATTGGTATTAATTTTAAAGAATGTAAAGAAAGAAAAAACTGCAATTTATTGTTGAAAATGATTATGGCACACACAAACGCACACACACACATGATATCTAAGTTTCAAGATTATTTTGTTGTTTTTTTTGTATGTCCAACTAAACAGATAATAAGAATAAGAATAAGAATAACAGAATGAAAATTTTGTACATTGTAGTCAACGAGATAGAAAACAATCACTTATTTATAATAATTAGAAGAAAAAAAAAGAAATAATATACAGTTTTCAGAAATGAGAAGCTAGATTAGACGAAATAAGAAAAACTACTAAAGCTTTTTACATAATGGTACAGAAAAAAAAAGAAAGAGAAGTTCGTTGTATGAACTTTTTAATGACGATGAATAAACCAATCAACCTCATCATTAGTTTCCAATGTTAGTAATTCGATGACTTTAGCTAAATCATTAGCATTTTCTCTAAGTAAACGTTGATTTTTAGCTCGATTAGCAAATCCCATTTCAATTAATGTTTTTATTTGATCATCTGAAGGAAATGAATTTGTACGTATTGTTTGTGTGCTATTAATATGTTCAAATAATCCGTTTGTATTTATTGAAGTTTTATTAAATGTATTGACTAATGTTGGTTGTTGGTCTTGAACAGTTGTTGTTGTTGTTGTTGTAGAAGGAATAGGCTAAAAGTAAAATATTATTTTATTAAGCACATCTTTATTTTTTTCATCTTTCATACTTCATCATATGCTTGTAATGTGTTAAAAATAGCTTTTGCTGTTGAGCCAGCTTGTTTAGCAACACTGAAAATATTTGTAACAACTGTATCAACAAAATCCAACGATTGACTAAAATGAAATTCGAGAATTAGAAAAATAATTTCAAATAATTTCTATACTTTAATCGTGCTGATTGACGTTCATCATTATTAGTATCAACAGAAATTATAGGTGTTGTTATTTGAGTTTCTGTTGGTGGTGCTAATTCAATTAATGGTGTTGGATCTTCTGAAGTTGAATCTGTTGGAAGAAGTGTTTTATTAATTTGATTTTCTACTAAAGATGGCATTGAAGATGAACATGTAAATGTTGAAAAGCTATCACTATCGCTAGCATATGAACTTTGAAGATTATCAACTAATAAAGATAGAAAAAAAAGTAAATAAATAAGAATAAAAAAAAATCTATCTTACTATTAACTGTACTGAAATCTGTTGCTAATAATTCAGTTGAATCAATACATGGTAAAACAAAATCTAACTAAAAAAAGAAAGATTTTCTACAAAAAAAATCTTAATCAATTAATCAAACATACATTAAGTGAACTATCACTTGATGTTTTCATTAATGATTGATAAGGTTTTGATAAATCAAAACATGCTGGTAATGGTACTTCAATAAATTCAAATTCATTATCATCGATGATTGGTTCTACAAAATCAGAATGATAAATATTATCAAATTTATTCATCAAAATTCTTACCAATTTTATTTTCACTAGCAACTGATGCTTGATTAACTTCAATTGAACACCAAATCATTGGACCAAATGTTTGTTGACGATAAGCAAGTATCCATTTACTTTCATATGTTCCAGATTTATTTGGACACATAAAATCAATATTTATAACAGCTCGTGCATGTGGTGCTGTTATTGGTACAATTGGTTGTTGAAGAACTTGAATACCATCGGATAAATTAATTAATTGAATATCATTACTATCCCATGGTAATGAACCATCATTAAGAAGAATCCATCCTTTACGAAATACTTGTCCTGATTGCATTAATGTTCCATCGGGTGTATTTTCATCAGCAATAAATCGAGCAGAAAATGGACTAAAAGAATAAGATATTGATACTTTACTAATTATATAGATGAATTTACCGAAGTATTTTGAGTTTTTCTTCAATTTTCAATACTTCACGTAGATTACCCTGACATGTAAGTGTATGAAGATTATCATAAAGTGTAGCAATTTTTAATTTCATTGGTGCGAAATAACGAAGAATATCTTCCGGATTTGATCTAATATAAAATCATTAAAATTTTTGAAATAAATCGATTATGTTTTATTTACCGATCATAATTTTTAGTTGTTGCAATTGTAATTGTATTTGATCGTTTACTTTCTTTTTTATTAATATGACCATTATTCGTCGATAATAATGTTGAACGTTGTTGTTCACGACGATGTTTTCGTTTAAGTGAACGCTTATCAGTTGTAGTTAATAAATCCTAAATAAAGAAAAATATTATTCTAATTTTTGTTTTCTTCGAATTAATATTTCTTACATCAATACATTCCATAATACTATTACGAGTAAATAATGATGATGGTATTTGTTCATCTGTTCGTTGTTTTTTAATATTCTACAAAGAAAAAAAATGCAAATAGAAATAAATTTTTTTCAAAAGAAAATATGTACTTTTCGTTCTCCATCACCATTATTCATCGTCATTGATCGAATATCTTCCGCAAGTCTTTCATAACAATCCTGATTTTTAGTTTTCCTTTGAACTGATATTGGTACCTCAATAAGTGGTGTTGTTTCAGAACAACTTTCAACAGATGATGAAGATATTTCATATATAGTTGAATTATATGGTAATGCAAGTAAATTTTTAATTTCATCTTTTAATTCATATTTATAACAAATATCCATTAATGTTTCATTTAATTCTTTTAACTAGAAAAAAAATTCTATAAAATAATAATAATAATTTTAATACTGACTTCATTATTCTCTTCATTAGAAGCATTTTGTTTTTGAAGATATTGAATTGCTTGACGAATTGGTCGATGAAAAATTAAACGAAAACGATTCGTATTTATACATTTATTACATTTAGCAAATACTTTAAGTAATGCAGTATATTCCTAGAATTAAAATATTTACAAAACAAAACAACTAAATTAATTAACAGACCATTGTAGTTGTTGTTGAATTTGAAGAATCAATATATTCAAATTGTAAACGAATATTTTTTAAACCATTTTGTGCAATGAACTATTAAGAAATTAATTTAAGATTTTATAGTAGAAAAAAAAAGAAAATTTACGCGTTGAATAATCGATCGAAGCCAACCAAATGTTTCCTTATCGAAATCTTCACGTAAGAAATCTTCATCTTTTAATGTATATGAACGTCGTGGTGGTAATAATTCATTTTTATGTTTTTGAGAAAATTTCATATCTGTATCAAATGTCTAAAATATAATTTTTAGATTTTTGTTCAAAAGAAAATTGTTTTATTAACTAACCATAGCAAGTGTTTTTAATAATGTAATAGGTATAGGTGGATAACAAATACGTGTACCAACTAAATCAACGAATAATTCAATTATTTCAAATATTCCACATTGAATTTCACGTGGCCATGAAAAAACTGATTCACTATTTTGTAACTAAAAGATAGAGTTGAGAAAAAGAAAGAAAATTTTTGATATAATTTCTATACTTTTCGTAATGCTTCTGGAATAATAGTTTCAATAAATTGTTTACAATCAGGATTTGTATCAAGTTTACCTTAGAGAATACAAAAACAAAATAACAGATTTGTTTTATTTTATTAAAAAAATACCATTTTGAGCTAAATCGATTGCTGCGCTAAGGCAAACACCGAATGGTTCATCTTGTTTGACTGGTATATACCATTTTTCAACAAGAACATTATCTATAAGCATTTGTAATTTATCAGTAGGAAAAGCCAATTTTTCTGTTGGTTTTTCAATATTATATATTCCATTAAAGACATGTTTATTATCAATATAAACAACGAATGTTAATGATTTAATTTCATGATCTCGAGCATACTAAAAAAATTATTACTAGTGTTAGTATTTTGTAGAAACAAAGAATGAAATAGATATATTACTTGAACATTTAAATCGAATTCATCTTGATTTTGTAAACGGATTTCTTCTTGTTCTTCATCAATTAAACATATTTTTACATTTTTATCAGAACCTTGGCATAAAAGTTGAGCTTGTTGATTTAATCCATTCCAATCGTTTACTTCAATAGGAAGTTGTTTATTCTCATTAGTACTTGTATCATTTTGATCAGACGCCATGATTAATTCGAATAAAAAATTGAAGAAATGAATATCTAAAACGTTACTTCTATTTATATGCAATAGCTTATGAAATCATAGTCAGACAGACACATCGAAAAAAGAATGAGTAATATAAGTGGGAGGCACGCGCTCTGACACAAAATGCATTTAGTGTTGTGTAAGTGAGAGAGAGGAAAGAAAGAGAGAATAAAAAACAACGCATATGATGCAAAAAAAATGAAGAGAGGGAGAAAAAAGCAACTGTCTCGAACGATTAAATGCTTTGAAAATTTAAAAAAATAATTATAATGTCTTCATAAGCTTCTTCTTATTATACTAAATAGTAATAATCTAAAAAGAGAAAATAATATTAACTTTTTTAGAAAAACTACTGTTTCTTAAGTTGATGTTAACGGTTTTTTTTTTATTATTCTTATTCTCATCATGAGACATGAACAATCACAAAAGACAGCAAAACAAAACAAGAAGAAAATAACACTATGTTCGTCGCTGTTATGTGATTAATTTTGTCGATTTTAGTTTTAGAATTTTTGGAATTGTTTTTTTGAACCAGCTGCTTTTGTAACCTTGAGTACGTTAAATCGAACTGTTTTACATAATGGACGGCATTCGCCAATTGTAACAACATCACCGATTTGTACATCACTAAAATAAATATAATAGATAATTTGAAAAAGTCTTATATCAAATTATAATTTTATACCGGAAGCATGGGCTCAAATGTACAGACATGTTCTTATGACGTTTTTCAAAACGATTATATTTTCGTACATAATGTAAATAATCTCGACGAATAACAATTGTACGTGTCATTTTAAGTTTCATAACTGTACCAGTAAGAATACGACCACGAATGCTTACATTGCCTGTAAATGGACATTTTTTATCAATATATGTACCTTCAATAGCCTAGAAATGAAAACAATATATATATATATATGTTAGATAAAATTATGTATTTATTTATTTACTTCGCGTGGTGTTTTGAAACCTAAGCCGACATTACGTGTATAACGTTCTGCACGACCTGTTTTGCTAGCTTTAACGACAGCTTGTTTTCTATTTAAAAAAATAGTTGGTTGTTTTTGAAAAGAACGTTCCTAAAATAAGAATAGTTTGAAAAATACTAGAATTAAATTTTTGTTTTTTTTTCATCATACGTGTTCCATTGTTGGTCGTAGATGATGGGAAACAACGACGAAAAAGGTCTGAAAAATATAGAATACAAATATAGATATATATTTATGTATTATAATGTAAACAATTTGAATTAGGATTAAATTAATATGGTCATCTGACTAACGATCTGATTGATTTGATATGGCCGTTTGACCTGACCAATCGTCGGCCATGAAGAACTTAATATAACCTCCGTTTCTATTTCGAGAAAGCAGGAAGAAAATGAAAAAATTTTGTTGATTAAATAATTAAAATTGTATTTCTTTTCATATTATTGAGCTTAAAAAGAAAATCTATAAATACTTCTTCGTCATAAGATGTCGCCTTTCGTTAGATACATCTGAAGATTAAATATAAACTAAGATATTTCTTTACAAAATTTATTCATCAAATACATTTAAATAATGTTTATAAAAAACTATCAAACTTTTACATCATTATTATCTATTGGAATTGGTATTGGTACGGGTACTGGTATATTAGTTGGAATTTTTATATTTGTTTGTAAAACTCTTTTAAAAAATCGTTTCGCTTTGAGATCATCTAATAGATATTGTCCAGCTGGAAATACATTACAATTTCGATCTGTTTCATGTGGTAAAAAGAAAATTTTCTTTGTTTCATCAAAATCATCATCAAATGGTAGACGAATTTGGTCCATATTATCAATATGTTCTAACATATATGAAGATAATAATTCATGTATAATAGTACGCATACGTGCGAATGCTTGTTGATCTTGTCGAGTATATTTTGCTGATGTATCAGCATTATCAGTTGTTGACATATAACGACGAATAGATACATTTTGTAATGGTTGTTGTAGACAATTAAATAAATTATTTTCGTTTGAAGATATAAGTGATCTTGGATACCATCGTAGTGTACCAAATGGTAATAAAACTTCATTTTCTTCACGTAAATGTATACAAGGAAGTAATGTTACATGACATGTAGTTTTTTCTTTTCCCGCAGGTATAATTAAATCAAAATAGATAAGATATTCAATGAAATCAATACGTACTAAATCTGGAGATATAGTATGAAGTGTTTCAAAAAATAAATCACGTAAACCACGTCCATTTAAATATGAAAATTTCTTCTTATCAATATTCGATATTAATAAACGATCTTGTTCAGCACGTGATCGTAACATTGAACGATTAAGATATTTTATTTTACAACATACTGATGATGCATCTCTTTCAACTTGAATTTTACCAGGATTTTTCCATACGAGATAAAAATCAAAAAAATATTCTTTATTATCATTTGGTGAAGAAGATGCTAAATGTGCTGGTGGTGGAGCAAGTAATTCAAAATTTAAAGTTGGATTTTTTTCATATATACGTTCAACTAATTCTTGCATACATCGTTCGACTTTTGCTGATAATTGACGATAACGTTCGAGATTATTTGCATTACGTTGTTCCTCTTGTGATGAATAAATTGCAGATTCGTTTGTTGTACGCGAAGGTCTAGTTTTATTAGCTGCCATTCCAACAGTGCTCATAGTAACCGTAATTGACAAATGTCGAACTGGTTTTCTTTTTTTTTTTTATTATTAATAGTTAAAGACAGAAAGAGAAGAAAAGTAGAAGCAGCAATCAATTTAAACCATACAAAATCGTTTTTTTTTGTTCTGTTTGTATGCAAATAGAAAAAAAATAACAAAAACATTCATCACTTAGTTTACATATCAGTCACATGTATAAGACAATTCATATTATCGATTAGTAATTTATTTCTAACTTTTATTATATATTAATTGTGGTTAATTCCATGTTAATTGATGAATGTATTCGAACACCAGCTGAACTCATTGCTCGTGGTGAAACATTGAAAGGTGTAGAAAATGATGCAAATGAATTCGGTCTTTTCTGTGTATTAGTTATTTGTCTACGATGGTAATGTATAGCAGCAATGGTCAAACAGAGAACACCACAAAAAGCTGCACCAATACCAATAAATATAAAATCTGCAGTTGATAATAATTTTGAAGGTGCAGTTATACCCAATGGAGAACATTTACCATCTTGACAATGATCAGTGTCTATAAAGACAAAATTATCAATATTAATTTAAATAGTTATGTTACATACGAAGACAACATGTATAGTTAATATGATCAGATTCATAACATCTTGTGCCTGTTTAAATGCAAAGAATATTTTTTTTTTGATTAATACGTTTCCTCCAACAAACCTGGATGATTATCACTAAGAACACAAATATCAGAACTTTGATGAGTGTTAGCTATCAGAGCAACGAATAATAATAACATGTGACAAATAAAAAATGACATATTGCTGTACTCAGATGATATACAAGCTAACAAAAAAGAAGTGGACATAAATAAGATAACATTCGTAGAAGTTGGAATGAAAAGAAAGGTGACTGAGTCATTAAATGGTGAGACGTTTTTTATTTGTTTCTTCACTAGATATATTTTTTGTTATATATATAAATAATCTTTACTTGTAATTACTTTGAATGTCTCGATAACATATATAAAAACTTTTAAGAAGAACAATTTGAAGTCGTTAAAAAATTAATGTAACTGTCAGCAAAATAAAATCTAGCTATTATGATTTAACCTGGTGAGAAGAAGTTATTGATATGATAGAATTTACACTAACATGTGTTGATTGAACAACAATTTCGAAAAGTATGACTTATGTTAATTTAGTATATTGCTTTCATGTGTGAAGATGTATTAGTGATGTGTTAACATTGAGAAACTTTATTTGTCTTAAAAGAAAAAGTAAAGCGTATCGCTTAAAGACAAATGAAACAATGCATACTTTAGACCTATTGAAGTACGGTATACGGATATCGCTTTATCTATTATTGATAATAATAAATAAATAATGAGTAACAAGTAATGCTAGTGGATTTGAACGGCTGTACCCTCGACTAAATGATTGAGTTTTTGTTATATCCGATTTTACCTTTCAGTAACAATTAATTTATTTATAATTACATTATTATTTAAAGCATTATCAATAATAGGTGGTCGTGGTGAAAGAGCATTAGTTAATAGTTAGGTAACATCAAGTATGAACTGAAAACATTAGTTCGTTATTAAAAAACATTAGATGATGTTTAAGTATTAACAGGTAGTAGTGTAACAATGGTATGTGAAGTTATAGAAATATCTAGTGGTAATGAGACAATATCAGGTTGAGTCTGATAAGCAACATCAAAAAATGAATTTAAACTAAGACCAAATAAATTGAGAATCCGAAAATATACTTTTCATTTTAGAGTTTTAGTCCGATAATGACAACTGATATAATAATTACCTAAATACCACTTATGTTGTAAACCGAAGGAAAATAAATTAAGAAAAAACATAAAACTAAAAAATTAAAAAACTTTTTTTGACATCTATTAAGCTTTAGCTGTATTTACCAGTAAAAAATGATTTAGTTTCTTACCTTTATTACTATTACTATTTATACTCATACACCATTAAGGAAGCACTTCAAAATGTATGCTGGCCTCTCTGTCGTCCTCATGCCACGGCATAACGAATTTGTTTCAATTATATTTTCATGTATGTATACGCATACACGAAGTATATTTTTCTTTTCCTATTCAATCTTCTTCAACTTTAGACTATCGAATTTCTCCGAAGACAATGAGTTTTTTATTTTTATATATGAATTTCTGTACGTCGATAAGTTCAACTTATTGAAATTTTTCAGCTTGACTAATCAAAGTAATTATAATGATGAAATATAAGTGCGAACACCTTAATTAATGCTCAGGTGAAAAAGAATGTGTATAGTGATGATTTTCGTTTATCCAAGTATCGAGTCGGTGATTATGTTAATCGAGCTAAATTGTCTCAAAGCTGTAAATTACAATTTTGAGGATGTGTGCTACCTTTTCATCAGACTCTCATCTTGATAGATTTTAGTCATATCTTTATATATAAGTGTATTGTTATTATTTGTTGTTGATATTATTATATCAATCAAATAAAATAATGAAGAAACGTAACCTACTAGGAAACGATTCATTGAAGTTGGTATGTCTCCTAGGTCAATCTTGTCAATCAAACGCAATAATTCCAAATCATTATTTTATTAATTAAATGTGATTAAGATGACAAAATAAATTTCGAAGAAAACGCGACTAAAAGCAGAGTTGTAGGCATCGCTATAAAACGTCTATTGTGAAGCAAATTACTTCTTTCTATATTTTCTTTTCATATAATCACGTACTGAAGGATACATATATTTCTCAATATCCATATTTTTAGGGTTTGGATTTTCGAAATATTGACGAATTTGTGTTGAGCTTACATCAGGAAGTCTAGTACGCTCCTTCGATAATGAAATGTATATAACATTTGCTGTCTTAAGAGAACGATTAATTTGTTGCTCATCATATCCTTGACGAAAAATAATAGCACAAGACATGTTATTTTGTTGAGCCATACGTTCTACATATGAACATTTATTGTAGTGATCTAATCCACACACATAAATTATACGCAGTGGATATTTCAAAATGTTTTCTTGTTCAACGAGTGTTGAATTTAGATAATCACGAAGATTTTCTGTAACTGGACCAAAATCAACAAAGCCATCTTTCCATTCACTTTCACCCCGGGAAACAGCAATCCATGACGATACTTTTGAACCTTCATATTCGACAGCTTCCTCACATAGACGACATCGATCTGTTACTGGAATCCATGCAGGATCGCCTAGTTTTGAATGAACATAGGAATCGCTATAAAAAATAATATCATATGATGAATACGCGGAGCATCGATGAAAAAAAATCAACGTACTGTGTTGGCGATATATATCCGGCGACTACGTTCATCGGTGGCTGATGTTCATGTTCTAGGTATTCTTTGACACGTAACAGATTTTGGAAATGGAAAGGATGAACAGGATTGAAAGAGCCGGTTGTAATCAGAACACAACTGTAAATAAATAATTATAAAACTGAAGACTAAAAATGTAGTTGAGTGAAAACTCTGAGAATCGAATTTATTAATATATAGCTTTATCCGTTTTATAATATGATCATCATTGTCATACTCATCGTATTGTTTATTAGATTTAGATATCCATTTGTTTGTTTCTATCTGTATTTCTTTAAATTCCCATTCGTGCCTTCAACTTTCTAATAGTCGGCATTGTATTCTGAGTTGATGAAAAACAAATTTTTCTATTTAGATTGTTCTAGTGTTACACTAAAGCTATATAAGTAATATTTCACAACAAAAGATTCTAGTATTTAAAAAAAGTGGGTTTTTAATATCGATATTCAAGCATTTTGTTTCCATATTAACTATAAGTTCTATGTGAAAAAAAACATACTTCTGCCGACTATTAATCAAATTTCTCATTTGACAATTTTTCAATAATATATCGATATCTGTATTTCTCGAATTGTGCATCATTTCATTGTCTGTGTATGCATGACTTTTAGCGTGTTTGTATCCATGAGCACTTTGATTTGCTTGAGCACTAGCACTAGCTCCATAGCCACTTGTATTGTTTTCTATAGTAAGCAAAAGAAAAAAAGTTTAGTTCGATCATCATACTGCCCTCTTATTCTAGTGAACTAAAATTTACACAAAAGCGTATCTCGATGTCTACATGTTCATTATAATGAAAACAACTTCTATAAAATACTAATAAGAATGTTCCTGAGTCGTACTATGTAGCTCCAAATGTTGAAATAGACGCTAGTCAATTGTCAAAAGTTTTCAAGTAGTTAACTTTTTTACGAAAAAAATCAGAGAAATTATGTCTGATGAAAAGTATTTTTTTAATTTACTCGAATTTATTGAATTTGAAAATGAACTGTGTTTCGCTGGATTTTCTATATTGGATTGTTGCGCAGGTGTTGGTGTTTGATCAAAATTTACGAAATTTCGTAAGTCTTTAGTATGAACGGATACAAAAACACCTTGTAATTCCTTTGAAGATAATTCTGCGTGCAGAATATCTTCTGCATTCTCTTTATCACTAGTAAAGATCAAACATTGGTTTTTGAAGCCCAACTTTCGTACTGCTTTAATCAATCGTGCGCCTGCATTATGTGTGGGGGATTCATTTTCGCGATTCATATCAGTAACAATTCTAAATGTATCTTTGTTCTTCAAACGTTGTCCGAATGGAGAGCGAAGAAAAGACAAAGCATTATTAGTAGACGATTTGGGGATAAAGTGTACGTTGACATCGAGTGCTCTAACTGCTGCATATTCCATATGCTTTTTATTCTCCCACTGTTCGTCGAATATGCGATCGTCGACCCACAATACCGACCATTTACAAAAACCTAATTCTACTTGTCGCATATAAATCACCTGTTTTCCTTCCTTTTTATAAATTGTACGATTAAAAACAATAAATGTAGAATGTGGCAGAAATAGAACTTCATCTTCTTCTTCGTAATTTGAAAACTTCTTGATTGGACGACCTGTGAGTGAGTATATTTTGAAGAGCGTATTCCGGTCTTTGAAAGCTGCTGAATCATGTCCTTTTTTTCCTTTTTTGGAGCTACTAAACTGAATCCAAGTAACTACTCGACCCGGTTGATACATAGTCAATTCATCGAACTTAAGTTGACAAGCCCGGGTAACATAGCCCCAGTAGAAAGGTATATACGATAGTGCCTTGACCATATAATATAGAATGATGGATGCTTCGTTTAATTCATCATCTGTTTGTTTTTCAAAAGTTTGAAAGTTACCTTTTCGAGCAACAAGACTACCTGCACGACTGCATGATTCACTTTTCGGACCAGTATAAAACGAGAGTGCGAAAGCCATAGCTTTTGCTTCATCCACTGGAACATTTTTGTCCAGAAAATGCTTGTACGATGACTGAACACGTTTCTCGTGATTAATCATGTTGGAATCAACGTTTTCCCCCTCACGATTCTCATATCGATAGCAGACTTTTTTGAGCCGTTCGTAGGAGGCTTTTGATTTAATCATGTCCTGCAACGACGCGTTGAAATTATCTTCGAAGACATAATGACTTTGTCTTTCATTTTCTAATTGTTGCGTACTTCCTGCTAATTCCATTTTCTCCAATATGAATTCCAGTTCTTCTGAGTTCATTAATGTATATTCGCCTTGATCTTCATCTGAGTATAATGACTCATTTGACTGTGTCATACTTTCCTTCAAATTTTCTAAATTTTCCAAATCTTTCTTCTGTGTTAAACCACCTACTTCTATCATGTAACAATCATGTGGTAAACGATCTAAGTCCTTAGCGGCTGTTGGATTGTATGCGCATAAATCCTTGAGAACGTCGACTACTTGTCGACCTTCGTATTTTTGCATCACGAACGAATTTTTTTGAATCAAAAACTTTTAATATTCTACAACCGTATACAAGTGTAAGTTATCCGGCAGATTTCGATGAGCAATCTACAATGAAAAACAGTCGGACACCGTGTAAAAGTGCATTCTTCAATTAATATTCACACTATGATCACGTCTACAATCATGTCTCTAGGGAAAGCTTAAACCGAAAAAATTACTTGAAAAGTTCTAGTCACAGCTTCATCTCAAAGAATATACATCAGTTTGATAAAACAACTTGTTTTTTATTATCTTAACTGATG